>LZPO01076899.1:0-14740 GCA_001675575.1 Neotoma lepida
CTCAAAGGAATTAGAAACAATTTACATGAAATGATTTTTCTAAAGGAAAAAGAGGCCAAAAGAAGACTGTCCAAATTTACCAAAGCTGAAGAGAACATTAAAACCTTCTTGGTCACAACCCAGGGAACAACAAGAAATGACAGGAGTGTGGTTGTGCATAATAAATAGGTTGTGTTTGGCTTTTAGAATCTACTTGGGAAAAACTTAATTATTACATGATATGTACAGAATTATTTTATTCAGACATGCTTTCTTCATGGTTGTAGATCACTTTAAAGTTTCTGAGAAGTCAGTTTATTTAGAATAAAATTATTAAAAGATAGTTGTATCAGAGGCTATTTTGCCTACTGACATTGTCTTAATCATAGACACTGAGAAATAACAAGTTTGATAAGCATTAAATCAAGAAAAAGGGTAGTAGAAGACAAGATTTATGACTCATATAAAACAGATGAAGTCTGAGTTGAGTGCTTTTTAAATTTTATTTTATATTTATGTGTATGTATCTATGTCTATGGCATGTCTTTGTATGATGTGTGCACGTATCTGCCAGAAGACATCTCAGATCACTTGGAAGTGGAGTTACGGATGGTTGTGAGCTGTGTAATGTGAGTGCTCAGAATTAAACTTGCAACTTCTGGAAGAACAGCAATTGCTTTTAATCACTGAGCCATCTCTCCAGCCCTTCTGTGGAATGTTTTTAAAAGGAAAGAAACCAGACATATTTTATAGCAAATCAATATTAAACATAAAATAACACACATACATTATGCACATACTAGTCAGCCCTGATGACACCATGGTGTTTTACATAATAGAATAGAATGGAAGAATTAACTTGGATACATTCCTAATTTATCACCAAAAGCTTTGGCCAAAGGTGCAAGGTCTAAAAGGAGATCGCTGAGCAGAATGAGAATGTGCTTGACTATAGAAAAGGAGCCAAGGTGGACTGAATAGAAAAATGTGGTGTAATTACTTTATGAAATACATTAAAAGCATATGTTGATAAAATGGCAAGAAAAGCATGATTAGCTCCATTATTTTTATAACTTTGTGAATGAATAAAACAAACCTTTGTCCTACATGGACATAGATACAAGAGGAAATGAAAATGAGAAGCTGTGGTACTAATATTTATTTATTTTTTCTTTCTTTTTTTTTAACTTGTATTTATTAAAACTTCATCTAAGCTGTGGTTTAATTGTTTATGCCATTGAGGCAGTGGAGATCTTGTTCACCTGTGATGCATTTGTTATTTCACAGAAAAGATAGGAACTAGTAAATGTGTAACTGCTGCCCCCATCCTGTATTGATAACTTTTTTAGTCTACCAAATTTATGAAAACCTCTATTGATAGTGAGGTGTGCAGGTGCCCTAGACATGATAATATATAACACAAGGTTACTCTGAAATCTTGAAGAAATCCTGTCTGTTAGAGCAGAAAGGGAATTGTTGGGGAGCTTACATGGCCGTGAGTTCATAGAGTATTTCTGTCTTTTAAACATGTACTTTTGGAACTTTCTCTAAATCTCTTTACTATATAGTTTTCCCAGCTCTTAAAAATACCATACAGTCTCATTCAAGCTTCTATAATAAAATAAAAAGGGTGCTGTTTAAGCAATATAAACCTATTTATTTTGAAATTAGAATCTGGGCAGTCCGAAGTGAAATCAGAATCAATTACTGTTGATAACCTTCTTCATAGCTCCGAGATGATTCTGCTCAGTGTGCCTTCATATGGCAGATAGAGCAAGGAGCGTGTGGAAGCTCCTTCTTACAGGAAGGTTGAGGAAAGACTGTCCCCTCTTAAAATCCCATCAGCGCTAACCTCCCAATGCCATAGAGGTAGTTAAGACATCAGCATGACAATTTGAAAGAGCATAAATAGTCAACCCAAAACAAATGCTAACTTCACATTTACTTAA
Source organism: Neotoma lepida (assembly GCA_001675575.1). Lineage (NCBI taxonomy): Eukaryota > Metazoa > Chordata > Mammalia > Rodentia > Cricetidae > Neotoma > Neotoma lepida. The sequence continues at coordinate 1,929 of LZPO01076899.1, forward strand.
ATGTGTTTTAAAGATATAAACGAAGAGGCTTTAGAGATGACTCAGAGGTTCAGAGCATGTACTACTGTTGGAGAGGATAATGGTTCAGTTCCTAGCATACTTGTTGGATCACTCACACCTGCTTGTAATTCCAGCTTCAGAGAATCTGAGGTTTCTTCTAGCCTCCTTGATTAACTGCATTCAAATACACTTACCCCCACAGATACACATGCATACACATAATTCAAAAATTTAAATACATCTTAAAGAAAAATATGAACAAAATTACTTGGCAATGAATCTTTCTGATATAAAGTCTATTATTTCTTATGCAAGGAGATTATAGGAGTGTCCATACAGAGGATAATCATCTCCACAACAATTTCCATAAATATAAAAAAAAATGAAGTTACAGGAGAAAGAGGCCAGCGGCATTTATGCTTTTTATGTGCACAGTTCATTTTTCTTCTTTTTCCTTTTTATTTAAAAGTTCTTGTTTTTTTTTCCATTTTACATACTAACCACCATTCCCCCTCCCTCTGCTGTTCCTGTTCAGTTCATTTTAATTGTAGTGAAATGTTTGGAAGAAAGAGAAGTGATCAGTTAGCATAAAAAGAGTATACATGTGGCTGTTGTGGACAGCCTTGAGTGTTAATCTTGTCATTTGTGAATTTATTTTATTCAGTGGTTGGTAAACCACTGTACTTGTGTTTCATAGAACTCATGGGTCACAATGTTTTAGGATTTTTAAGACAGTAGATAACAAGGATGCATTGGAATACACAGAAATTACACAGAATTTGAACCAGAGTTCATTTGTGTGGAATCGCTGATGTATGACTATGCTTATTCCTTCACATGTGGCAGGGAACTCACGGGCTCCAAAGTCTGAGGTTTACTGTCTGATTCCATGCAGAAAACGAGAAGACCCTGGCCATATATATAACTTTACTTTAATGCTATTTTTTTCATTCTTACTGATAGTAAATTTGAAAAAAATCTCATTTACAATCAGTGAACAAATTTTATCAAACCAGCTGCTTCTGCCTTTGTTTCTGTTTCTGACATCAGAATCCATTCACAGGTGACAAAGTGGCAGCTGTAGTTCCCATGATGGCTTTGTGACTTCACTAATTGTGATCTTCATGATTCAGGGACTTCCAACCTCATTAATCTTACTTGTATACTATATATTTGAAGCATCAGTGTGATGCTGGCTTGTTATATAATTTCCAGTCTTATGAGTCTCAGACATTAAAAAGAACAATTTCAGACTCTGTCCCTATGTGCCTATGTCCATCTTTTTCCTCCTGAGACTTTCTCAATTATCATTACCATTTTGTAAAGGATTATCCTGATAATATAATATATAATAAAAATATAATATTTTACATGTGCTTCCTGTGTAGCATAACAATAATGAGGAAGAAAAAAATGAATTAAAGTGTCATTTCTAAAATATATTCAAGTTGATACATAATACTATCAAATTTTATAATACATTTCCCTTTTGAAGAATGGACTCGTAGCTTATTTTGGCACAGTCTGCAACTATTTTTTTATGTAACAATTCTTTAAATCTTGATTTATAATATATTGCATAAATTCTTTGATTATTTTATTTTCATAATGCTTCTAGAGAGATTATCTTCATACATACTGCTGTTTTTATATTAATTTATAGCATTCATGTTGATGCCTTCAAGATATGTTTACTACAAAGTAATTGCATTAACTTTTATAGTTAATTTAAAATTATTCTTTTGTATATGAGACAAACTTTTTCTTGAACACAGAAGTACTTGTTTTAACTCTTGGTCATGTTGAAAGCCTGTTTGAATATATTGAAGATAGTTTAGAGTTTGCACTCATTTGCCAAGAGATGGGAAATGGCACCATAAACTTCCCTATTTAATATAAATATAATATTGGATAAGAATCTTTCTGTTATGGCTTGGCTTATATACAAATTGTTCATTGTCTGTCAAGGTCTATGTGCAAATGCTTTCAGATTAATACAGATTCTCTGCTCTCTTCTTGGCACCCTTACTAACAATCATTGGATTTTAAGTGTAGGCTCAGGAAGATTCTAGTACCTCTGTGAAGTTTCTCAATGAGAATTTGTTGTCAGAATTACCTGATAGACCTCCTAAAAAGACACGTGCTTTTACATGCATCCTGAATATTATAAATCAAATCCTCATGGTAGGAGCAGGGAAATTATGAGTCTCACTGTGTATGCTCTTAAATTATAGACAAATAGGCAAGGTCTCCGGAGAAGATAAAAGCAGCGCACTGGTAGGTGCTTTATAGAAAGGAGTAATGCTTTATATAAAGGCTGTAGAATGAGTCTGAGAAACATCGATAGGCTTCCACTGCCATTAAATCTACATTTTGAGCACCTAAGAACTCAAAATATGAGCTATGCCACTCATCTTTTAAATGAGAATTGAGTGGACACAGGGTTTTTCTTCCATTTTAACATATATTCCCAAGTAACATAGGTGGATTATATGAGTTAAGAATATTAGCCAGGCGGCGGTGGTGGTGCACGCTTTTAATCCCAGCACTCGGGAGGCAGAGGTAGGCGGATCTCTGTGAGTTGGAGGCCAGCCTGGGCTACTGAGTGAGTTCCAGGAAAGGCGCCAAAGCTACACAGAGAAACCCTGTCTTGAAAAACCAAATTAAAAAAAAAAATTACAGTGAGGCCCTGTTGGAAAATATTTTTTAAAACAGACCGTATTCTTTCAGAAAATGTTATGAAGACATATGTCTGTCCCAGAATTGCAGGCAGTAGAATGAATTAAGTTAGCTCGAAAGCACTGACCATGGTCAGAGCCAGAAAACTAACAAGGACTCTGATTGGCATAAACTCTTATTGTGTTTGAGTGCTGATGATGCATTTTCATGACAGAGTCTCCTCTATGGTTATTGATATTCATAAATGAAAAGGCTTTCTTTGCTGACTATCTTATTGGTAATTTAATTTCCCCAATAACTTTACAGGAACTCGATTTTGAATCCAAGACAAGTTATACACTACGCATAGAAGTTGCAAATCGTGATGCTGATCCCCGCTTTCTAAGTTTGGGTCCCTTCAGTGACACAACAACGGTAAAGATAATTGTGGAAGATGTGGATGAGCCCCCTGTGTTTTCTTTGCCCTTGTACCCCATGGAGGTATCAGAAGCTACGCAGGTGGGAAATATCATTGGCACTGTAGCAGCTCATGACCCGGATTCTTCTAACAGCCCTGTGAGGTAAAGGCTTGTTGCTCCCCCTTTCCTACTATTCTCATCAGTATTCTTGTGTTCATAATCATACTTCTGTATAATGGTCTTTTCTGGTTTGTAACAAAAAAACTGTTACTTTCTTTCTGTGCAAGGCCATAGTATAAAACTTTCAACAGGATAAGAACCACACAGCGTCTCTACTAATTCAGTATAAGGATTAATTAATTAAGTGAATTACATATTAATTAAATAAGTAATCTTTTAAATTGATTACTGTGGACACCTTGTGCTTATTATGTTTATTGTTTCTAGTTGTAAAAATAAAACAATACCTTATCTATGCATGCAGTTAATTTAAATTACCATTCTTAAAATTAGAATAGACATATTGTTATAAAATAATCTCTTTGAGTATAATACAATTATGGTATGTAAGCAATTCAAACTATTTACACCTTCCCATCTGAGATCTGCTAGTGTGTTTGCATGTATGCATGTGTTTGTGTGAATGTAATGAATGATCCGTGTAGCTTTGGATGAACGTAGTAAAATATACTTGAGAAAGTATGGGCATTGTGTTTAAGTTTGTAACATATTTCCTCATTCAATGGCTGTTCTAGTTTAATTTCCTTTTCTCTGTTAAAATATCTTTACAACAATCAAAGAGAAGTGTTGATTTTTCCCACAATACCATGTTACAGTCTATCATGGCATTGGGAACATAAATAGTTGGCCACATCATATTAATAGTCAAACATAGAAAGAGAACAAATGCATGCATGATCAATTGCTTCTTACCAGTGCCTAGCTCGAATTCTTTACTCTTTTATGCCTCTCATTCATCAATTAATTGGAATATATATAATATACACACACATAAAATTTACAAATACAGCCTGCTGAGTTTATTTAGTTTTCTTATATATACATGTATTTAGGGTTGATGACNTGTGATCAGGTAATCTATCAAGGTGCTTGTCTCTGGAGAAGACTCATTTCTCTCTCAGTAGCCATTGAGTGCTTATAACTCTTTATCTAGATGTGCAACCTTATGGAATTTCCTAAAATTGTAGAATATGGGTAGGAAATATTTCTGCATTCTTACACAGTTTAGGAGTTCCTTCATAGATCTAGATATCTGAATCTTTCCACATTAACCAATTTAATTAAGACAAACCCTCACATTCATGCTCATGGTAGGCATAGATTAGATATTGATGATAATGGTACTTCTACTTAAATTATTTTATTTAATGAGGGGGAATATAGTCTTTTCCAGTGGCTGAGAGTAGTAAAATGGGTGAAATCATGCTAACATTTGCCATTATTTAGGACTACAATGAAAAAGAGCATTTAAGGACAGCTAAAGAGTCCATTGGTGTTTGTTATCTTAATTTTATTTTCAATTTGTTAATTCCCTTGTAAATTATATTGTGGAAATTTTTCTGAGAAACCATAGCATTTTTCAGAATATTGTGCATGAAATGAGACAATGGTAATGTTATATAGTAAGTAAAGGAAAGGGAAGGCAAAACAGGCTTAAACGGGTAGTCACTGGTATTAGGAAAGAGGAAGTAAGCTCCAAGGTTGATCTCTGAAAGAGATAGCAAAGCCAAAGGCTGATTTCCAGGTTATATAGTCAAGATCACATGACTTTTACCAGTGAAAGAACGTGTCTGTTCAATGTTTTTCACCTTGTTTTCCTTTTCTGAAACGTATGGAAGATGAGTTGGAAGTTAAGAGCAATCTTACATTATTTTCTTACAGAGACATAGGCTTATCTCAAGCAATTTAAAGTGATTAATTTTGGTATGATTGCCTATGTCTTCAGTTTTATCTATTGGAGTCTTCCAAGAGCCTGCTCCAAGACCACACCTATTTATGCAAAAAAATCCACAATGTCAGTGAGGACTAAACTTTTTTCTATCTGAGGGGTAGGAAAGGAGCACACGCATTCTGATGGTAACTTTATTACTGTATCTTGAAAACTCTTCTTCTCTCAGAAAGCTCTAGACAATATATGAGTTATATTTTGAGGGTCACATTACATTTCTTGAATAAACAATAAGAAGCAGAGCCATTCCAATAACATATGTGAAATCACAGGGTTTCTCTTGGACTTGGAATGTTTCACTGACTGGCTGGNAGCAATGCTTGGCTATCAGCCAAGCACCTTGGTAATCAGGAGGGAGGCACATAGTACTTGAGTGCTCCTCACATTCTCAAAGAGGCAGTGAGCTTAAAGCATCCCAGGACCTAAACATAAACAGTTAGTTGGCTGAACCTAGAGTCTTGTATCATAAAACTAAGATTAGGAGTTTGTGAGAGTTAGAATTTGTGTAGGGAGTTATGTCTTTAATGTTATCAGCCAGAGTTTTGCAAGCAAAGAACTGGCACTAAATTTGCTTTATGGCTGACCTTGGTAAAACAACCAGACACCTGGAAATCTGTCCTTGTTCATTCAGACCTTGGTTCAACAACCAGACACCTGGAAATCTGTCCTTGTTCATTCAGATCTTAGTTCAACAACCAGACACCTGGGAATCTGTCCTGTGCACTCATTTGCAGGGGCACCTAGTCTACTTTGAATTTGCTCTGAGGTCTTAAATCAGCTAATTGTGTAAAAAGCTATCTTTGTAGCTGAGGATACTGTTTTTTTTTCTATGTCAGCCTGAGCTATGAAAAGTACCCTATTATTATTCCTATTCATCAAAATGATTCAGCTTAAGAAGAAAACATCTTTAGATAGTCCACAGAATAAATGCCTATAAGATTGAAATGTAATTATGATTTTACATGTACACATTACGTGAAAATACACAGCAATGGGGATATTCCACAGCTGTTTTGCACATGTGAAATTATAGACAGAAGCAAACATTTTTCAGACTGTTTGGCCCCATAAGCCTTGCTTGAAATGGGGTTCTTCCATCAGATAATTATTCATTTGATGGGTTGACATCTGAATTATTAATTGGCATCTGTTGTAATATACCATGGACTGTGATATTTATTAAATTAACTTCTTGACTTAAGTCTAATACTGTTATGCTTGAAACATTACATTATTTTAAATTATTTTCATAATGTTAGCAACATTCATTATACATATATTTTCCTGAATTTAATTTTATGTATTTGTCTTCTTCATCCATTTATGATGCTCTTTAAGAGGTACATGTTATGCCTTTTTGACTATATTTTCTCTCATGCTATCTCTGAAAACTGGCTCACTTCCCAGCATTATTATTTATTTAGTGTGTGTTTGTGTTTACATATGTTCATGTTTGTGCACATGTATACTTGCACAAAGTGGCTATACAATGTGAAGGGGTCAGATGTTGGTTTTGAGCCTTGCTCTCCTTTCTTACCACATGAAATCTGATTGCTAAGCCCTTGTTCTTGAGATATAAAAAAGCAGTGTTTATTTTACTGTAGTTATTTTAAAAAAGACAATATTATTGGAAGCAATAAATAGTGCAGACATTGAATCATCAGTTAACATAAAAATGTTAACAAATTATATCAGATGGAAGGCTGACATATGCCATTCATGTTTAGGAAATTTACTCTCACATGAAGTGATTCTAAGCAGAAATATAAATACAAATTTCCAGTAAAGCAAAATTAAGATAAGATACTCTTCCTATGTGATATGTACTCATATTCAAAAGGAAAACTCAGTTTGGCAATGCCCTAAACACAGCCTATCTGTAACTTTTCTGTATGCCTCTATCCTCTGCTGAGAAGAAATTGCATGCTTGCATCACTGTCATAACATTGTCCTTTTGACTGTTACAGATGTAATTGGTACAAATGAAAAGGTTATATGAACCCAGACCTATGTAATTGTTTACAGTATAATACCATTAGGAAATGTTAGGTCTCTCTGTGGCCTTACTCTCATCCAGATAGCTTATTTAAAGTGCACCATACTTCATTTAATTTGCTTTCCATTTTCCACATGTGAACAAACAAATCTTCAGGGAAATACAAAGGTGAAAATTAGGTGATACTTAAAATTCCTAGGGAAAAAATAGTGACTTTTTATTCTTATATAAACAGTTGTAGATAATAGAGAGAGTAAGCATGTCTCTGGCTTGTTTTAAAGTATTTGTATAATATTTTATATCATTTTGGGCCTGAATGCTAAACATGGAGATGCAACCACCAAAAAAGAAAGGACAGGCCACAGCCCATTCTATCTGATCATCTTTTAAAACAGTAACAACTTCACTTTGTAGTTCTTGCCCAAGATTGTAAGAACCATAAAAGACCCTAGAGATTAGAGAACTCCAACTCTTTCTTCAAGTCAGCATTGGCAGGCTGATCAATGGCTCAACATATATTTATTAAGAAACTATTCTGGGAAAGACTCTGGGGAAAATGCTGATAAGAAACAAAGATGAATTAAACATTTCCTCCAATACCTAGGAACTCACAATCTGGATGAAGTAGCAAGATCTCATAAAAGACAAGAACTACAAGAAAAAAAAATGCCTTTGCTATAACATGGAAAATTGTGAGACAAATCAGAGCAACTCAGATCGCTGGACAATCACTAAAGCTTTGGGTATTACAGTGTTCAGACAAGCTGATAATAAATATAATGTAAAGAATGATGTTTCATTTAGTTATATCCTAAGAANTTGGTGCTAAATTATGAGAATATTGATTACTAAAAGATCAGAACAATCTAATAGACAGAATGCTAAAACTAGCTATGTGCTGAAGTATATTAGTATAAATAAGATTCATTGTGAAGATGGCTGTATAAAATACATTAAGCAATGTTTTCATGATTTCTCATGATTTCTGTCAAAATTATATGTGCATGTTACAGTATCTGTAATCACTACAGGCATTAACATTCNTGATGTTGCATGTTCTCAGATAAAAGACAAAATTGTGTCAGAAATAGCATGATGTAGTATAGTTAGATAGCTAGTGTGAAGACATTTGGGGTGTCTGAATAATTTAGTGTGTGCTTTAAAGTAGCTTGTATGCATGCATATATCTGTGTGCATTATTCTACATAATTTATGTTTTTTTTTTTATTTTTATACTGCACAAACTGAACTGGTGCTAAGCAGAAAATAGTGTTAGCAGTGCAGATGGTTCATCTGAAAAGTAGCAGGAACCAGTTTTGTGAGGAAATTAGGAGTTTTGTTCCATTTTAAACTGTTGTTCATTTTAACATATTTGCTACTAAAAATGCAAAAAAAGTATATCCTGATACATTAGAAACAAAGTGTTTGGTTAGACTAGTTGCTTACTATGCAGAGATAATTTTAAAAGCGTGTAAAACAGAAAATGACTAATTTATTGCAGCCATTTTTGGGTTTTTAATTTTGAAAGATGTTGTCCTAGAATTGAATTCTTTGCCAAGACAGTCTCAGTTAGCTTTATTCAAGGCTACAGATAAAATGAATTTATTGAAAATTACATGTTGCCATACTTGTCTCTCATCAGTACTTCTCATTTCTAAAATACCAATTAAAGCATCAGATTAGTTGAAGAACATAAAAATCTACAATATTTTTTGTTTGTGCTTGTGTGTGTGTAAGAGGTGGAATTATACATGATTTTAAAAGTTTCCAGAGCTCAAACTGATTTATCTTCTATTGTTTTGTTAACATTCTTTAATTGTAATCAACAGAAAATAAATGGTTAATTGAGAAAAAGGGAACCTATGGAACAAATTAACAAACCTCACAGAAAGTGAAATTATGAAATTATAGTCTATAAGATATATAAAAGAGTAAGTTTCCACGTGAAAAATGATTAGCAATGGTGAACAGTCTCTGGGATACAGAGACCAAGATGAATCTGTTTACATGTTTCCTCATTAAGATTCAAATATCTTGAAGAGCATTTTGTCATTTCTTGATATATATGCTGTCACCAAACCAGAATGTTCTGGGTACCTTGATTGTACTGTCAAATTATGTAACATTGAGGAGGTTTAAATCACCAAAGGGAATATTGAGTTGCTAATATCAGAAGAGGTGAATGAGGGCTCAAACAGTGTCTTCTATCATTATGTACGGAACTCAGTGGTGTATTTTGAAGCAGTTTCTCAGTAAATCACTACAAAAATATTTTTATTTCTAGATAACATATAAAAATGGCTTGTTCACAGAATTAGAATGTACTGGGCTCACAGATTAGTGTGGTCTATATAAAAATCTATATTATAAGCATCATTATATACAAATACTATGTACCACAACATCTAAACATTTGCAAAGAAAGTCAGCAACTGTACATTTTTGTGAACACATCATTTCCTCTAATGAAAGCAAAGTGAAATTAAGAATAATTTAGGTAAATAGGATTTAGGTGCTCAAATAGAAGTCTCTCCTAAATCTAACATTATGTATCATTGAGAAATCAGAGATGATGGTAGCCTATGTTTCAAATATTCAATTGTATTCTGAAAATGAGAATAGTAACACACAAGATAAGTATTCTTTTTTTTGTTTATTTGTTTTTGTGGTGGAGTGGCTGATGGATCTTTTTTGGAATATATTGTACTTAAATAATAGAGGCTTTATACAGCCCTCTACAAAGTCTCNGAAACGAATTTGATGTTAGATATTTGAATATATTGATAGATGCATGTCTGTAAAAGGACAGGGCTGCATAACTGTTATTGCTACAATAACATGTAAGTCATCTCTGAAGCCAGTCATTCCAGAATACCCCACTGGAAGCAGAGTAACCAGGCTATTTAGTAACATGTAAGTCATCTCTGAAATCAGTCACTCCAACATACGCTGATGGAAGCCTAGTAATCAGGCTGCTCTTTGAAAGAATCTAGAATAGTCATTCTGAGTCCTCATACTAGCAGCATCAGAAACTGCACTGATAGGCGGCTCCTGTCNACGAAAGTGACTATTCTCCCACCTCCCATTCTGCCTTAAATTAACCAGGCAGTACCCAGATACTAAGTTTGGCTCTCTGTTGCAATGATAAAGAATTGGCCAAATTCATTATGTGAAGGAATGGGTTTATTTGAATTAAAGGTTTAAATCCATCATTGAGCGAAGCTAGGTCAGGAACTCAAGTCAATAACTCAGAGACAAAACAAAAGCAGAGAAAGGGAAACTGCTTATTTCCTATTGTGCCATCACTGTCTTGCTCAGGTACTTTTTTAAATAACCCAGGACCATCAGTTAGGGGTGGCACCTCCCATAGTGGGCTGGGCCCATATATAGCAATCAATAAAATGCCCAACAGTCATGCCCAAAAATCTGTCTGATGGAGGCAGTTCCTTCATTGACATCACCACTTCCCAGATGACTAGTTTGTGTCAGGTTGACAATAATTAACTGGCACAGTTAAGACAATGTGCCCCTCCAAGCCTCTCTGAGGCTCCTGCTTTATATTTTGTTCAGTCTACTTTTCTATATTCTAAGGTGGAGAAAGATTACACTTCCCATCCAAAAAAAAAAAAAACTCATTTTCTTATTTAAAAGATTAAGTTTCAACTTGTATTTTCAAAAATTAATTGGATATTTGATTTGTAATTCACCTGTAGTTTGTTGGCATGTCCATACGGACTTGTGTCTAATGAGTAGATAAAGAGTAACACTTACTATTGTAGTATTTGGTTGTCTCATGCCTGTTGTTAAGGAACATAAAGAGCATAGAATTCACTGGACAATATATCTGTCTGCTAATGTGCATAGTTAGTCTCCCATTTCTTCTTGAGATAATACATAGTTCTTTCTCCATAGCTTTACTTTCTCTGTTTAACACTACCAATTCAACTTGTTGTATGCTCATATTTATAATTTATGCTATTAGTTCTTTATGTGTGGCTTCCAGAAAAGGATTGTCAGTTGAATGTACTAAAATAGTTACCTAATGTATGACTGAATAACAAGAAGAAATGAGGAAATTACAATGTTGTAGCTTGTGCCTATACTCCCAGCAGAGGCAGTAGGACTGAATAAAATTCAGACCAACCAGAATTCTGAGTTCTGATCCAGCCTGTGCTAAAACCTGTGTCTAAAAAAAGAAAGAGGAAAAAGGAAAGATAGCCCAATAATTAATCACGGTGCTCACCCTTGGGCGGGGGGACTAACTCTTCCTCTCTCATCAGTCATCACTTGGCTATAGTTCTTTCTCTAGGCTGGAATACCACGAGACTTTATCCCTTGAACACTAGCATGTCTATTGATATTGTAATTGTTCAAGTCCTGATCCTTGAAACCATATACACACAAACAACAATATTGACTAAGCACAGAGGATTTTATATTTGCTTGTGTGTGTGTGTGTGTGTGTGTGTATGTGTGTTTAATAATCATAATCAAAGAGGCTATCAATTTGAGATTTGGGGAAAGGGAGAAGTTAGAAAAAAAGAACAGGAAGGGTATAATTGTGTTTCAATTAAAATGTATATAAATAAGTTAAGTTATATTTAGCATGTGAGACATGCTTGCTAGTTCAGTAAAGCATGATAAAGAAAAGAAGCCCATATATGCTAGCAAGGAAGGAGCACGTTCTTGGTATTAATGGACAATGACTATATGTTGGTAGGAAATCTCTAATAAATAAACTATCCTAGAATTGTAAACACTTTAACTATGATCAAGAATATTGACTCTATAGGCAAATTTTAAATTCATATATTAGCCTGAAGCAACCAAAGAAATAAAGAAACTTGAAGTTTACAATAATTCTAAAATATAAATACATATTTATGTCTAGCCAAACCTGTATAGAATTGCTAGATAGGTAGAAAGAAAAATTAGTGATAGAAAATATCGCAATAAAGTAGGTAGAAGTTTCTGTCCTGCCAGCAACTCCCAAATACCCAGCAACTGCTTCTCAAATTACCACACAGAGGCTTATATTAATTATAAATACTCGACCCTTAGCTCAGTCTTATTACTGACTAGGTCTTACACTTAAATTAACCCATATTTCTTGTCTATGCATTGCCACGCGGTTTCTGGCTTGTTATCTCATTTTTCANATGTCTTGCTTTCTTGGTGGTTGGCTGGCATCTCTCTCACTCCATCCTTCTCTTCCCTTCCTTAGTTTGTTTGTCTTGCTGTTACTACCAGCCAATCAGTTTTATTATTAACAGTGAGCATAATCCACAGCACAGAAATATGGCCAGTTATAAAAATAGTATTCAACATTTGAATGGCCAACATACTAAGAAGTAAAATTAACAGTTATTTACAAGTTAATTTACTGGATTAATGAAATTTCCAGCAGTCATTATATATATTTTACATGTGCATAATGTANAATTTTTATAAATTGAACTTCAAATGTCTAAGCAATTCTGAAAAGGATGATTAAAGATTTGGAAATCTTTATCAAATTTCAGGACTTAGAGGTACAATAATTAAAATGATGGACTGTGGGCAAAGTTAGGTGAGACACAAATAACAAAGAATACAGAACATTGTAGAAACTGATACATACATATATTGTCAGTGATTTTTCTCTGTGTTACAGGGTAGCTTAAGCCGGGTGGTGGTGGCGCACGCCTTTAATCCCAGCACTCGGGAGGCAGAGGCAGGTGGACCTCTGTGAGTTTGAGGCCAGCCTGGGCTACCGAGTGAGTTCCAGGAA
>LZPO01076903.1:0-26201 GCA_001675575.1 Neotoma lepida
AATCTATTCTTCATTTTCTCCTACATTTTCTCCGTCTGTTATGGACAGAACTTCTTCATATGTCTTCTCTAGTTTAATTAGTGCTTTTGAATATTATAGTCTACCATTAAGTAAGATATTACTTCACCTGAGAGATGCTTCAGAGCTTTATATTTCTAATTATGTTTCTAGCCTTTCCTACTATTCTTGCTATGCAGTTTCTTTCTTTACATACTATAACTTTTGTAATACATTATTTTCCATTTTTCTGTAAGTGCAGCAATTATCTGTTAAAGACCATAATAAATAAACAAAAGTTTTCTGGTTTCTCGTAGATTTAACNGTTCTCATTGTTCACCTGTGAAGTTTGCTTTTCATCTCACATCATTGTCTGTCCTCATGAGGAACCTCCTCTCATTATTTCTCTGAACTTTTATGATGGAAAAATTTATATTTTTCCAAACTCAATATTTGAGTAAGTTTGTTCTAGTATAAAATTCTATAGTTCCATTTTCTTCTAGTTTGCTTCTAAGAATGAAGTCAGCAGCAATTGCTATTTTTTGCTTGAGTTTGACTGAACAGAATTCTTGAGTCTGTGAGAATAGAGTTTTGAATATTCTTTCTGCTTTCCTCTCTCCCTTTAAAACTGAATTGCCACATCTGTTTAGCAATGACTCAAAGGTTCTCTCTTGCCATGTCTTTAAGTGGCTTAATATATTCTCTTGCCATTTTGCATATTATCCTGATAGTCATTATACTCAGTTATTCTTTTAGGATATATTGCTTTCTTAGATAGTGGTGTCATGATTGCATTGGCTATTCAATATCTTTGACTGATTATTTCATGTTTTCCTTTATATAAGTGAACACATTTCTAATGCCCACTTTAAGAGCTACCACACAGCAAGCACTTTACACACGGAGTTCACTTCAAAGCCCATTTCTGTCTTTCATATCCTATTGAAGCATTCATATTAGGTGTGCTACCTTAGTGCTTTTCAAAGCTGGATGGCCTGGCACATTTCTTTTTAAATGCCAAATGGGTTTNACTGAGGTAAATAGGTNAGTTACATAGACACTACATGGATTTTTTTTAGGCATGTTTTTAAATGCCCCTAGTGTTGATCCTGACGGGTCTCTAACCTAGTTCCACTCACCCTGGCAGTGTGTGGCATCTCTAACAAATTTTCAGATGAACTCTCCTTTTTTTGAGGTCTAACTGTGGATTGTCTCAGTTTACACTTCACTGATGTGACTGCACACATATTCACATGTTTCTGTGTCTTTCCATGTGTGTCATAGTACTCAGCAACAGAAATTAAGACATCCTCACGTGGTTTTTCTGGGAGGGCCCCTTATTGTCTCCCACTTTGGCTTTTCTCTATGAGGTCAGCAACCACCTATCTTTACATGTCTTATGTCTTCAAATAATTACACCATTATGTGTGCTTTGGTAATCCTATTCCAGGGTCACTTTCTGGAAGTTTATTCAGGTAGCAAACCAAGGAAATCAACAGCATACCACCTTGGTTATGCTTTCTCACACTTCACAGAATTGTATTGCCTAATTTCCAAGTTGAAACATTTTCCAAATTTAAAACCATTATGTAATAGATATTCTCAGTTTTCTGATTATCTATGTTAGGAGGACAAATCAAGTCTATTTACTAAATCAAAACCAGAAATAAAATAATTTTAAGCATTTTTGTAAACAGAGTACTTGATATGATATAAACAGAGCTATAATAAAATATATTAAACAAGAAAACTAGTAAGCAAAATTATAAGGATAACCTAAATATGTTTCTTAAGACATGTTTAATTGCCTTACTTGTAAAAACTTACTACTCTATTTGAGATTTTGTCCACTTCTATTATTACGTTTTGTACTTTAAAATATATTTTAGTATTACTTATCTGCATTTAATTTACAATATAATGTGTGTTTTTTATATTTATATATATATTCATTTTACTTAACTTTTATTTTTTATGGTACTGAAAATTGAACCTATAGCTTTATACCTTTGAGCATTGTAGACAAATACTCTGCCANTGAGCTATATCTCAGCTCTCTTTTTACTTTTTACATGAGTTAGCCTTAGTTCACTCTGTAGCCAAGGCTGACTTTGAATATATGATCCTTCTGTCTCTGCCTTCTCAGTATTTGGTTATGGGCCTGAGCCACAAGGCCCACTATGTTTTTAAACTTTCTACTCTCCCCTTTCTCTTAGATTAAAGCTAGTTAAACATGTAGCTTTTGCCCTTTAACTGGTTGTTATTTTATGATACATTGATCACATGTAATATGTATTGAATAAACGTGAGTTATTAAGGAAAGAAAAGAACAATATAAGTGTTTTATTTGGTAGGGAAATAAAGGGACATAATTGTGAAGAGCTACTTGAATTGCATCTCTATGTCAGTGTTCTAGAAGATATGGTGTCCCCTAATCCTGAGTTGATATAATAACTAGTTGATACATTAATTCCCAAATAGCTTTAATAGGAGATAAGTCTTAAGGTGGCAGGCAGGGATTGTGAACAAGTAAGAGAAGAAATGAATGTCTATATATTTTAGAAATTAAATTTTATATCTACTATTTACTTATCATTTTCTATATGTCAAGCATAANATTAGTAGTTTTATTTCTAACTAATAGAGTAAATCTAAGAAACAAGAAGCATTTTATTGTACAGATAAAATGGAAAACATTCTGAAATAAAGCATTATGTCCNGATACACAACTAGATCTGAGTATGGTAGTTCATAACTGTTAGCCCATAAATCCAGTAGTAGGGAGGCTGAGATGGGAAGATGGCGAGTTGGGCCTGCCAACAATTATCTTGAGTCAAAATAAAATAAGAACCACTAAACAACTAGATAGCCATATTGAGTTTTACCTTGATCTAAATCTACTCTGACTGATATAAACATTAACTATGGTGGACAACCTATGGTTTAGCAAGTGACCCAACATTTTTAGTTGAACTATCTCTTGTAATTTGTTTAATTTTCAAGTCCCTAGTTTTCCCATCTGTAAATGGAAATAATGCTGATGACATAATGCAAAATATTATAATACTTATTAAGTACCCACAAAGTATAATGTTAGCCAAACAGTGGTTGAGTCTTGGTTTTAATAGCTGTTATTCTTGGGGTTCAGAAACTTGCTGAGCTATAAAAATCAAAGGATAACATTTAATATAGATGCTTAGTAAGTAGAGAATAGTCCCATGTGTGTCACAAACTAAGCATTCAACGTATATTAGCAGCAGCATATGAATAACATTAAGAATTAACCAGCACTTATTCTGTAACTGTCNCTCTGCTCAGTATTCAAAACATATGAGTCTGAGTTTAAGACACAACTTTAACAAGCATTTCATAAACCTAGTTAACTCACAAAGACCTTTATTCGATCAGATTAAATAAATTAAATCGAGTTAATTATTAAAACAATTAAATATAGATTAAAAATATACTAAGAAAATAAATTGTTTTGCTGCTAAGATAAATATTTTGGAAGAAATTACCTCTTGGATTTCAGTTTTCCCAAAATAATTATTTGGCTGATTTTCCTTCAGTTGCCAGTTTTATGCACATTTCTGATTTTCTTGGTATCTGTGTGATCTGGTTTTAGCTTGTTTCATTCTTGATTATGATACACATCTAGATGTGTATAAGAGACAGACCCAATTCTGTTTTTGTTTTTTGTTTGTTTCTTAAATCTATTTCATTGTTTGGCTTCTATTTCTTTTCTGGGTTTGGTTTCTAATTACAATTTCTTTCCATCTACTCATGGATTCATTTTGCTTTTCTTTGCTGGGGTGTTCCCAAGTGATCTTAGTGACTTAACACTTCCCGTTTTTATGTAACTATTTCATGCTATTACATTTCAGTACTAGTGTATCTGAATTTTATCANTTCATTTTAATTTTGAATTTGTCTATTATTCCACCCATTCCTTATTTTAGTGTAGACTTGAAGATTTCCTTAGTGAATTTTTATTTTCACTTGAGGCTTCTTTTTTAATGTATGATTTATAAAAAGTCTGTTCTNTACTATGTAGTTGCCATATTTGTGAAGTGTCTCCTGATATATTTATTTCACCTATTGGATTCTAACTTGATTTTATTGTGGCTAGAGAAAACAGTATTATGAATTCAATTATTTTAGATGTGTGTCTTGTTTTATGTCTCAGGATCTCATGCATCTTGGAATATGTACCAAGAGTACCTGAAAAACTATTTGCCCTGTAGTTGTTGGATATTGTTCATTTATGATGCTGTTAAGTTGACAAGNGCCTATTGACGAGTCCAACTATAGCTACATATTTATCTAGGTTTGTTTGTTCTTTTAGATTTTTATTTTTTTAGTTATTTCAGTTTTTTAATTATCTTTTTAATTTTGTGTATGTGTGTGAGTGCTGTGCTCACAAAGGCCAGAAGCATCAAATCTCTCTGGAGCTGGAGTTAAGGTGGCTACAAAATAACCAACGTAGGTCTGGGACTGAACTCAGGTCCTCTGCAAGAGCAGCATGACTCTTAATTGCTGAACTATGTCTTCATCTCTAGTTCTTTCTGTTTGGGCTTACGATATTTTGGATCTCTGCTATTGAATTTTGATTATTAAGAATATAATTGTGAAAAACACAGTACAGAAGATGACCTCAAACCAGTCAACAATAACTTCTAGAGAGCAAAAGATATATATCCACCCATGAATGCAAACAGACTCTCTCTCCAAATACCTATGACCCTTAGGGATGATGTGTGCTTTTTACCTACAAAAATGTTATCTGGCTCATTTATTAAAATGGCCAAAATCACTAGTTGTGAAATGCAAATCTTAGAGTAACAGTTCATAGCAAATTTTAGGCATTTTTTTTAAGAGATAAGTCACTTAAAAGTATTTCAACATTTCATTATGTTCTCTGCCATTTTATAATTCCTTATAATCCCTAAGAAGAAATGGGAAATGTAAAATTCATATACATATTTTAAAGGGAAGTTTAGTTTGTTAGCTTTCTATAAAAACACACAGCATTTTGGAAGGTTTAATATATTAAGCAGAGGAGAAAATGAGGAAATGTAGTATCATTCCAACCCCTAAGCCAGAACCAAACTTCAAACAGGGTTGGCTCCTGAAATTAGGTCTTAAACTTGTACTGGGAACATTAAAATCTCTGCTTTCACTCTACTTATTCCATATCATTGTGCTTGAGTCACATATCAGAAGGAGATACAAGACAAGTAAGTTTAAATATTTTATGTTTCTGATAATCTCCAAGCTTAGAGGTGGGGCAATTTATGTTATATATTTAAATGGAACTTAAGAAAAAAGGTCAGAATGCTGAAAAATTCAAAGATGTCATTAAAAACACATAATGAATATCAAAACTTTCAAGCTCTTCTGTATGTTTGATATGTATTTAATGTTGCGACATAATTGTTTTAATTAGTCATAATAATAAATAATCAATAAGAATTCATAATATATTTTTAATTGTACATTCAAATACCTTTCTGTAGCAAAATCATTTTATTGATTGTCTGAGGTAGTGCTTTCTGTTACAGACTACTTAAGTGACTGATTTGGCAAACACAGACTAATAATCATATCAGTATTATTTTCTAAATGTGGTTAGATTCTTTGGTGCTCAGCAAAAATATTGGTCTGTATATATACATGTATAGAGAGAGAGAGAGAAAGTATGAATCAAATTATAATAGCTACTCATTAATTTTACTAAAATACATATGTATACTAATAAAAAGAACATCTGTCCTTTTAACATTTAAAAGGTGTGGGTATATATTGAATATATACTTTGATATATTCTGCTAATATCTCTGTATAAAAATATATGTCAGTAGGATGAGAGATGTTTCAGTAGGTAAAGTGTAGTTGTACTTTGTTTTGGGACCTCCAGCTCACAAATAATGACAGAGACCTCTTATTAACTCGGAAAGCTGGCCTTTAGCTTAGGATTTTAACCTAAATTAACCCAATATTTTTAATCTACGTTCTGCCATGTGGCGCTTTACACTTCCTCAGTACTACACTTTCCTACTTGATTTGAGTTCCCTGCACCTAGATTCCTCCTCCCAGTTCCTTTTTCTGAGGAGAAGTCCCACCTATCAACTCTTGACTAGCTATTGGATGTTCAACTTTTTATTAAACCAATCAGATTGCACCTTAGAGACACATCTTACAGTGTACAAACTATTATCCTACAACAGTAAAGCACTTGTCTCATTGTTGTAAGGACCCAAGTTCAGATTCCCAGAACCCATGGAAAAAGCCAGGAATGTTGACAGAAACCTCTAGTCTCAGCTATGGCAGGATGGGATTTGGAGACAGGTGGTAAGAAACCCTGTCTCAAACAAAAGATGGAAGGCATCTGAGAAATGATACCATGGTTTCCTCTGACCATTACGTGTGGTGATATATTGTGTACCCTAATAACATTTGCCTCAAGATCAGAGAGACGAAGGAACAGGCCACTGCCACATCTTAACTCTAGGACACCTCAGCCCGAAAAAGCCTTTAGTTCCTGTCTCCTCTTGCCTTATATACCTTTCTCCGCCCAGCCATCACTTCCTAGTGCTGGGATTAATGGCATGTGTGCTTTCCAAGCAAAAGCATGAGATCTCAAGTGCTGTCATTAAAAGTGTGTGATTCCCAAGTGCTGAGATTAAAGGTGTGTGCCACCACTGCCTGGCTCTGTTTCTCTGCTAGACTGAGTCAAATCTCATGTAGGTCAGCATGGCTTTGAACTCACAGAGATCAAGGTGGATCTCTGCCTTCCAAATGCTAGGATTAAAGGTATATGCCACCACTGCCTGGCAACTATGTTTAATCTAGTGGCTTGTTTTGTTCTCTGATCTTCAGGTAAATTTCATTAGGGTACACAATATATCACCACAATTACATACATTCAACATATATAGATGTGGACAGACCACACTTGTATACACTTCACACCAACACATATGCACAAAAGAAATTGTGCATGAGTCATGCACCAAGAAGAAATAAAAACAGGATAAGCAAGTTCAAAAATTTTGATTCTCTATCTAATATCTATCTATCTATCTATCTATCTATCTATCTATCTATCTATCTATCTATCTGTCTATCTTCATCATCATCATCATCTATCCTTTCTCTCTCTGTGTGTCTGTGTGTGCATGTGTGTGTGTATGTATGTGTGTGCGTGTGTGTGTGTAGTGTGTGTATGTGTGTATGTGTGTGTGTCTGTGTGTGTGAGTGTATATGTGTATGTGTATGGCTGTGTGTGTGTGTGTGTCTGTGTGTGTGTATATATGTGTGTATGTGTGTGTGTATGTGAGTGTATGTATGTATGTGTGTGTATGTGTGTGTTTGTGTGTGTGTCTGTGTGTTTGTGTCTGTATGTGTGTGTATGTGTGTGTGTGTGTGTGTGTCTGTATGTGTGTGCAGTGTGGGTATGGATAATTTCAAATGATTATTTTATATTGTTTAAATTTGTGTTTATGCATGCATATGTTTTTATTTATTACTTAAAGAGGANATTTTTATTCCTTTTCTTTTCTTTAAAGGCTTTAAACTATGGCATATCATCCTACCAAGAGAATAAAAGAAGAAAATAATATTAAATTCTGTTTCTCTGTTTACAGCAAAATGATAAACTCAGGTATATTTGCCCTTAAATAGTTCATATCGATAAGAGATGCCATTTCAGGGACATTCCTTCTACTCTATGAACAAAAACAAATGGATAGAACTCTTTGTTCCCTATTCCTTGACATTAACTGAATCTTGTTTATCTAGTACCAAATCTTGTCTGATTAAAGCATGCATTAGTTTTCTATTTGCTGCTATAACAAGATGCAACAACATATTTTGTGACTTAGNATGACATATTTATTATTTTATAGTCTGTAGGTCAGAAAGCTGACACTATTATCACTGGATTAAAATCCAGACATTACTAGTGCTGTATAGGTTTGCACTAGAAGAGTCATTTCCTTGCCTTCTCTGTTCTTAAAGGCTGTTTTACCTGCTTAATTCCTGTACTTGTCCACTTAACAAGTTTAAAAGCCAGACATCCCTCACCCAGGCCCCCTGCCTCTCACTTCTTTTGTGGACCCATTTTTCTTAAAAATTGGGTCAAATCTTATATATCATGAATGATGATATGCTTATCATAAACTAACAGAAGAAAGAGAACAGGTACCACTTATATTTTCCAGTTAAAGCTTTTATACCTTCTCTATACCATTGTCTCCATCTGTTAAGGAAAATGACACTGGTCATACCTAATTGTTGAGAAATGTGAGTGGTTAAATATGTATGCAAATGCACGTGACACACTAAACAAATGATTTGGGTCCACTATAGACATGTCAGGACTATATGGCACAAAAGTTGTATTGTGTTATTCTTAGCAAATGAAAATAATGTACTTTCATAATATTTGGGGTTATCCAACCGCTAATGAATTTTCAGACTTTTCATATCTATAGAATTTTGGTTTAATTATTGATATCTTTGTTTTTAACTTTTATTCCCTTCTTAGGATATGTACACACAGATAAATACAGAGAAATTTACAAATGTGTTTTAAAGTATTTTAGTCAAGTATATATATCGATATTAATGTATTAATAATGGCTCTAGACTTGGCCTATCACTGCTAGGATGATTGTTATGTTTATCAAGTATTCTCAAAGTATTTTAACTGGTGGTGATAATAGCCTTTATTTTATGTGAAATCTTTGAAAATTGTCCTGGAGACATATACAAATTCAATTAGTTAAACCATTGATTGACATTATGTGAAAGACATTTTGCAAATAGTTTCTAAAATTTGATTAAATTCTTTGCATTATTCAATATGGTAACACTATTGTACTTATATTACAGAAGAAATAGAAAGATTTAGGAAAATAAAATTATTAACTCAAAGTAATATACCTTTAAATTGTACAGCTAGAATTTGTCTATATAGGTTTGACTTTAAAATGTATAGTCAAAAGCATCAAGTTTTGTGGCTTGACAAGTTGAAGAATCAATATTTAGTCAAAAGAAGACTATGTGTTCTCACCTTTTAAATCGAGTTTGTGCTATTTGAACAAGCCATTTTTTGTTAGCATTTGATCATCCCACTTCCTTTTTTTTCATGATTTTAGTTTTTGTAAGACCCTTGGCACTACTGTCACATGTGGAACTTGGTTATGTTTCGGAGAAGAAATGCATGCTCTNAAAACCATGGAACCATCTTTCTATCCCCTTAATGTAGTTTTAATCTGTGTTTTCTTGATGGCTAAGGATGTTGAACAGATTTTAAAATATTTATCAGCCATGTGGATTTCTTCTTGAGGACTGCAAATGACTTAATTACAAACTACTAAGAATGGACATCAAGACCTCAACATATTGAAGCAATTATGACATCATATATGCCCAATGTGAACAGAGAAAATGGCACTGTATTCCTCTTATGTAGTAGCTAGCTTTCTGTCAACTTGACACAAACTCAGGTCATCAATTGAGAAGATGCCTCCATTGGCCTGTAGGCAAATCATGGGGCATTTCCTTGATTAATAATTAATGTAGGAGGGCTCATCTTACTGTGGTCAGTACCACCTCTGGGTAGCTGGCCCTGATGTTGTAAGAAAGTGGGCTACACAAGCCATGGAGAGCAAGCCAGAAAGCAGCGTTCTTCCATGACCTCTGCTTCAGATTTTGCACCAGGTTTCTGCCTTCAGCTCTGAACCCAGCATTATTTCAGGACAGAATATATGCTATAAGCTGAAATAAGCTCTTCATAATCCAAGTTACTTTGGTAATGGTGTTAACCACAGCAACAGAAAGCAAACTAAGACAACCTAGGAGATAGTTCTGATATCTTTATTATATGAATGTCCACTGTAATTCATTTCTTCTTTAACATTACTGATCATAATGCAGTTGCAATTTATGCTCAATATTTCAGCTAATAGTATTGCCAAATTATTGCTTTTTTAAATTTAGCTAAAGTGTTTTCAAATTGTATACATGCCCATTTGCACATACAAAGTATAATACATCAAAGTAACTTTTGTGGATTTCTTGTTTGGGGACTGGTTGAATCAAAATTTGTGCTAATCATAAGAAAAGTTACTCAATAAAATCTTGGTTACTGAATAGCATTTTTCAAACTATAGAATAGAGTTTTCATAAAATGTAAAACAGGAACCATAGCAGAAGTTGTTTCTTGTAAGGTGATGAGTCCAAAGTATCAAAGCTCATCTTTCAGTGAAAATTTCTTTTCATGTTAACACTTTCCAATTTTTTTTTCAAAATAATTTTACATATTATTAACTCAGAGTCTGTGGAGCTTGAAGTCCTATGAAACTTTTTTTCCTTTTTTTGTTCATTAATTTTTCCCAAGCCCTGTCACAGTTTTCTCTCCTTCCCTTTCCTTCCAGTCCCCACAACTCCCCTCCTTCCTCCGTTCTCTTCAT
Organism: Neotoma lepida; assembly: GCA_001675575.1. Lineage (NCBI taxonomy): Eukaryota > Metazoa > Chordata > Mammalia > Rodentia > Cricetidae > Neotoma > Neotoma lepida. Next base: position 10,476 of record LZPO01076903.1, read on the forward strand.
AAAAGGGCAGGCCTCCCATGGATATCAGCCAGCCATGGCATATCAAGTTGCAGTAACTCTAGGTANTTCCTCTCCTATTAAGGCTGAACAAGGCAACCCAGTAGGAGGAAAAGGTCTCAAAAGCAGGTAACAGAGTGAGTGAGAGAGCCCTTACTCTCACTGTTAGGAGTCCCATAAGAAGATCAAGCTACACAACTGTAACATATGTACAGAGGGTCTAGGTCAGTCCCATGGAAGCTCTCTGGTTGGCCATTCAGTCTCTGTGAGCCCCTATGCTCTGTGAGCACAGGTTAATTGATTCTGTGGGTTTTCTTGTGGTGTCCTTGGCTTCAATGGCTCCCATAATCCTTCCTCCCTTTGATCCACAGGATTCTCTGAGCTCTGCCTAATGATTTGCTGTGGGTCTCTGCATCTGTTTCTGTCAGTTGCTAGGTGAAGCCTCTATGATGACAATTGGGCGAGGCAACGATCTTGAGTATAGCAGAATATCATTAAGAACATTTCAGTGACTTTTTTCCCAGTCATGTTTGGTTTTATTCTAGGTCTCTGGGCTGTACAGCCTCGGGGTCCTGGCAGTGTCTCATGATATGGGTCTCAGTCATTGTTGGCCACTCCCATAATTTCTGTACCATCTTTCTCCCAGCATATCTTGTAGGCAGGGAAAATTGTAGGTCAAAGGTTATGTAGCTGTTTTGGGATCCCAATCCCTCCACTGGAAATCTTGCCTGATTACAGGAGATGNCCTGTGCGGGCACCTTATTTCCCATTTTAGGAGTCTTAGCTATGGACACCCTCATAGATTACTGGGAGTTTCCATTACACTAGGTTTCTAGCTCATCAAAGAGATGCCCCTGATTCCAGTGATTTTTTTTCCCAGTACTCTCTCCCTCCATCCTCCCCCAACCTGATCCCTCCTGTTCCCTTGCCTACTCCTCATTCAGATGCCCCCCCCCATCCTCCTTTGATGTCTATTCTACTTTCCCTTCACAGTGAAATTCATGTATCCTGCTTTGAGCCTTCCTTGTTAATTAGCTTCTTTGGGTCTGTGTATTATATCCTGATTATCCTTTACTTCATACCTAATATCCACCTATAAGTGAGTACATACCATGTTTATCTTTCTGGGTCTGGGTTATCTCATTCAGGATGATCTTCTCTAATTCCATCCATTTGCTGCCAAATTTCATGATGTCATTGTTTTTAAGAGATGAGTAATATTTTATTGTGCAAATGTACCACATTTTCTTTATAAATTCTTCAGGTGAGGTGCATCTAGGTTGTTTCCAGGTTCTGACTATTACATATGAAGCAGTTATGCACATAGTTGAGCAAGTGTCCTTGTAGTGTGATTGTGCATTTGGGTATATGCACAAGAGTGTTATAGCTTGATCTTGTGGTAGATTGATTGCCAATTTTCTGAGAAACTGCGATATTGATTTCTGAAGTGGCTATACACGTTTGGACATCTACCAGCAGTAGAGGAGTGTTCCCCTTGCTGTACATCCTCTCCAGCATGAGCTTTCATTAGTACTTTTGATCTTAGCCATTCTGACAGGTGTAAGATGGAATCTTGGAGTCATTTAGATTTGCATTTCCTTGATGGCTAAGGATGTTGAACACTTCTTAAAGGGTTTTGGCCCATTTGAGATTCCTCTGTTGAGAATTCTCAGTTTAGATCTACACCCCATTTTTTAATTGGATTATTGATTTATTGATGGCTAGTTTCTTGAGTTCTTTATAAATTTTGGAAATCAGATATGTCAGATGTGGGATTGGTGATGATATTTTTCCATTCTCTAGGCTGCCGTTTTGTCCTTTTGACAGTGCCCTTTGCCTTAAGGAAGATTTCAGTTTCATGAGGTCCAATTATTAATTGTCAATCTCAGTACCTATGTGCTTGATGTTCTCCTGTGCCAATGCATTCAAGGCTATTCCCTATTTTCTCTTCAATGAGTTTCAGTGTATCTGATTTTATGTTGAGGTTTTGGATCTAGATGGACTTGAGTTTTGTGAAGGGTGATAGATCTGGATCTATTTTCATTCTTCTATATGATGACATAAAGTTATACCAGCACCATTTGTTGTAGGTACTTTCTTTTTCCATTGTATATTTCTGGCTTCTTTACCAAAAATCAGGTGTCCATAGATATGTGGATTTATGTTTAGGTCTTTGATTTGGTTCCATTGATAAGCCAGTCTCTTTTTATGCCAATACCATGTGGTTTTTATTACTGTAGCTCTGCAGTAGAGCTTGAAATTAGGGAAGGTGATACCTCCAAAAATTCCTCTATTGTACAGGATTGTTTTAGCTATTCTGGGAATTTTGTTTTTACATATGAAGTTGTGCATTGTCCTTTCCAGTTCTGTAAAGAATTGTGTTGGAATTTTGATAAGAATTGAATTTAATCTGTAGATTGCTTCCAGTAAGATGGCCNTTTTTACTATGTTAATCCTAACAATCCATGATCATGGGAGACCTTTCCATCTTCTGATATCTTCTTCAATTTCTTTCTTCAATGACTTGAAATTTTCATCACACAAGTCTTTACTTGCTTGGTTAGAGTTACATCCAAGATATTTTATATTATTTGTGGCTATTGTGAAGGGTGTTGTTTCCTTAATTTCTTTCTCAGCCTATTTATTAGTTGTATATATGAGGGCTATTGATTTTTTTTAATTTTATTTTGTATTCAGACACTTTGCTGAAGGTGTTTATCAGCTGTAGGATTCTCTGGTAGAACTTTTGGGGTTGTTTATGAATACTATCATATCATCTGCAAATAATGATATTTTTACTTCTTCCTTTCTAATTTGTATACTCTTTACCTCATTTAGTTTTTTCTCGCTAAAACTTCAAGCACTATATTGAATAGGTATGGAGAAAGTGTACAGCTTTGTCTTGTCCCTGATTTTAGTGGAAATGCTTTAAGTTTCTCTCCATTTAACTTGATGTTNGCTATTGGCTTGCTGTATGTTGATTTTATCATGTTTAGGTATGTTCTTAGTATCCCTAATCTCTCTAAGACTTTTAAATCATGAATGGTGTTGGATTTTGACAAAGGTTTTTCAACATCTAATGAGATGATCATCTTGGTTTTTTTTTTCTTTCAGTTTATTTATATGGAGAATTACATTGACAGATTTCTGTATGTTGAACCATCCCTGCATCTCTGGGATAAAGCCTACTTGATCATGGTGGGTGATATTTTTGATGTGTTTTTGGATTCAGTTTGCCAGTATTTTATTGAGTATTTTTACATCAATGTTCATGAGGGAAATTGTTCTGTAATTTCTTTCTTTGTTGAGTCTGTGTGGCTTGGGTATCAGGGTAGCTGTGGCCTCATAAAATGAATTTGGCAATGTTCCTTCTGTTTCTATTTTGTGAAATAATTTGAAGAGTATTGGAATTAGCTCTTCTTTGAAAGTCTGGTAGAATTCTATACTAAAGCTATCTTGCACTGGGCTTTGTTTGGTTGGGAGACTTTTAAGGACTTTTATATTTCATTAGTGTGTATAGGTCTATTTAAGTTGCTTATCTGATCTGTGGTAGTAGCTAACCTCCTTGGGTTGGAGTTCTCCTTTTAGTACCTTCTGTAGGACTAGATTTATGGATAGATATTGTTTAAACTTGATTTTGTCATGAAGTATCTTGTTTTATCTATCTACGGTGATTGAAAGTTTTTCTGGATATAGAAATCTGGTCTGGCATCCTTGGTCTCTTAGAGTCTGCAACACATCTGCCCAGGCCCTTCTGTAGAGGCTCCATTGAGAAGGTAGGTGTAATTCTAACAGGTCTGCCTATTATGTTACTTATTATATTTTACTNGTCATATGTTACTTGGCGTTTTTCCTTTGCATCTTTAAATATTCTGTCTTTGTTCTGTATGTTTAGTACATTGATTATTATGTGGCACAGGGACATTTTTTCTGGGCTAATATATTTGGTGTTCTGTAAGCTTCTTCTACCTTTATAGGCCTGTCCTCCATTAGTTAGGAAAATCTATTATTTTGTTGAATATATTTTCTGAGCATTTGAACTGGGATTCTTCTCCTTCAGTTTCTATTATTCTTAGGTTTGGTCTTTTCATGGTATTCTAGATTTCCTGGATGTTTTGTGTTAGGAACATTTTAGATTTAGCATTTACTCTGATTGAACAATCTATTTCTTTTATTGTATCTTCATTGCCTGAGCTTTTCTCTTCCATCTCTTGTATTCTGTTGGTGATGCTTGCATCTGTAGTTCCTGTTTGCTTATATCTAGATTTTCCATTTCAAGAGTTCCCTCCATTTGTACTTTCATTATTATTTCTATTTCCATTTTCAGATCTTGAATAGTTTCCTTCACTGGTTTGATTGTTTTTTCTTGATATTCTTGGCATTCTTTAAGGGATTTATTGATTTCCTCCAAATTTTTGTTTGTCTTTTCCTCAATTGCCTTAAGGGATTTTTTTCATCTCCTCATTAAGGATCTCTGTCATCTTCATAAAGTTGGTTTTAACGTTGTTTTCTTGTGCTTTAGCTGTGTTGAAATGTTTAGGTCTTGTTGTAGGCTAGCTGGGCTCTGGTGGTACCATATTGCCCTTTTTGTTGTTGATTGTGTTCTTACACTGGTGTTTAGGCATCATCTGAATTTGGGATGATTAAAAGTCTAGGTGCTGATTCCTGAGTTTGTCCTTGTTTGATGGGTGTTTTGTTCCTTCTTTCTGTTTCTCCTCTGGTCTTCTATCCTAAGTGGCTTGGATTTTGGTAACTAGTAAATCATGAGGTCCAGTAGGGTGCCTCTGCTGGGGATTTTGATAGCCTGCAAGACCTCTGGGGCTTTGGATGCCCACATTTCCTCTGTGGTTCCAAGTACCTGTGTGGCCTCTGGGGTTCTTGGTACCTGTTTGGTCTCTGTGATTCCTAGTACAACGTGATCTCCAGTAGAGCAGAAGTTTTCTGCCCAGGTTGTGGACAGGGATATGGAACTTAGGGAGGGTGCAGTTGTAGTTGATGCAGCTGGGGCTTATTGGTCCAGATTTAGGGAGTGTTAGTTGGTGGTGGGTGATATCTTATCTGGGATCTGCTTAGGATCCTCCTGGCCTCTGGTAGAACTGTCAGAGTTGTGGGGCTGACTATGGGGCCCAATGGAGGGGATGCATTTGGGGGCTGTTGGTCAGGCTTTAAGGAGTGTTAGTGGTCAGTGGGTAGTATTTTACCTTGGGTCCATAGATCTGGCCTGGCTTCTGGTAATGCACAAGTCTTCTGATGAAGTTGTGGGCCAGAATATGGTACCCAAGGCTTTAGGACGTGTTAGCGGGAGGTTCACTATGTCACATCTGGGGTCCCTATGACCAGCCTGGCCTCCAGTTAAGTAGCCAGAGTTGTGCGTGAAGTCCTATGAAATTTAAACAGCATTTTTACTATTGTGTCATGGATGCATTGATAAATGATATCCCATAGTATTGCCTGTTTTTATGTTGGCTGAAATTAAGGTAGAATTAGAATACATTGGTTGTGAAACTCTACTTTGAACAAGATTAATTAAATTAAAAATTAATTTAAATTTTAGTTTTTTAAACTGAATTAATTAAAATTAATTAATTAAAAATTAATCTTGGCAAGAATCTGATCGTGGTAGCCAACATCAGTGGCCTCCTCTGTGGATCACCAGGTTTGGGATGTGAAGTCATAAAGATCTCATGAGTTTAAAATGAAGATTCCTTTTTGCTAAATGCATCTAAAACTGTATGCTCCAAAGACTCAGTTGGCCAGNGGCCATTTGCTTGGATTTCAGGTACATTCAGTGGTTTTGAGAGCATTGTGAGAATGTGCATTATTGTGTAGCTATTTTCACTCTCAGTGCATAGCTTGCCACTCTTCACAGCTGGCCCTGTGCAGCTCAGTGATGTGAAAGGAAGTAAATTAAATTTGAGAGCAGGCCTTTGTTCAATTCACAGAGGACCCATGTGAAGAAGATCGAGTGTCGTATGTGCTGCACCATCTCTGATGCTAATATGTGCACAATTTCTTTTTAGGTGAAAAGTAAAATAAAAGATTTGTGGAGTCTTAAATGTAAGAGAAAACTTTCTCATAGCTTCAGTTCTGCTTATACCACTTTCCAACTAGAGGGTGAGCTGTGTGATTTTCTTCAGAATTTGATCAGAGCACAGTGACACTATATACTGAATCATAGTTGAAACACGCAGATGACTTCCCAAGACATTTTACGATTTTATCAAATTATATTTTCAAAATGTTTCAGTAGTGCTGGGTGGAAATTATTTTAACTCTAACTTACAGCTTGTGATTTCAAGATCTCTTAGTTATTTCTTCCCTAATCATGATTCCACAGCTTCCCATACTCTTCTGAAAGGAATTTGCACAATATCTTATGGTCTTGAACTAAACTGTCTCAGCAACCTAACAAACGGATGGAGACTCTGAATGGATGTCCCTTGATAAACAGAAGTAGTGGAAGGGGGGTTAGAACCAGATACACAAGAGTCTCTAGGCCAGAGAAAAGGATACCTTTCTTCCCCCCTCTAAAACACTAATANTCATATCTCCTGTCACCTAAAACATTGGTATACAAAGTATTTTTCAACAAGATGATTAAAAAACAATAGAAGTAGCATAAATTCTACCAATTACTTTTCAAATGTAGATAGGAATTAAAAAAACAATGTCAACATAATATGTGTTGATGTAGAAAGAAAAGCAAGTAATGACTGTTGTAAACTTAAAAATGATAACTTCTGGGAATGACCTGACATTGCATTATCGACAGGCTCAAATCTGAACACTACACAAAATGATTAACGCCATCAAAATACTACATACCTGCTATGGTGAGAGGCCTGATCTCCCTACAGGAGAAAAAAACCAAACTTCTTAGGACTCATTAAATCAGTGGCACTACAATAAATCATAAGCCTGTTAAAAGGAAATAGTTTAATATAGACAGACTCAGTACAGCTGTTTCAATATCATATAGCATATGGAGCTTAGTAATTGGACTCAAATGATAGCTGTTAAATNATTTACAAGAGTGTTTGGCATTAGACTTCTATAGGAAAGGACAACATAGTTCCTAAGTTACTACTAGGGTAAGTAACATGCTTTAAACTATGGGTGAATATCTCCCAAATTAACATCTAATTGTTGGTTTCCATGGAGTTCTTTTGAAGTAGAACCTAAAACATGTTTGTTCTGGGTCATTTCAGTGTATAATTTATTTTGTGATCTGTTTGACTTCAGACTAACACTTTCTTCATGTTTTTATTGTTTATAGTTTGTTTGCTTGTTATTTTAAAAAAAACACTAGGATTTCTGCTTTAAAACAAAGTTCACTTAAAAATACAACCTTGTCACCCTGTGAATATCTGTAGTTTGGACAAGATAGGGGCAAAACAATACAAAATGATTTAGTTTTAATATGCTTATAACAAAGAAAAAAAGTTAGTTGCTAAAATACTTGTGTCCTGTCATNGGGGGGGGCTGTGAGATATGCATCAACTAAGCAGAAAGACCTGCAGGGTCCTATGTCATGGGGTTATGTATCATGGACAGTGGAACTTTCCCGCTACAAACAGACACGTTCTCTGAATGAGGATTCACTAACACAACTGTTCATCACATGAATTGCTTGTTCTAATTTCAATTTTATCTTAAACCAGGCCTATAAGCCTCAACCTATACTTTTTGTTTAGGTGGTGTGGTATGAGTCATCTGAAAGCTTTGGATACATGCTCCTTTGTGAAGGAAGACAAGAGAACAGACTCTTTGCCCACACTGTAATGAATCTGTGGCTGTAGTATCAGCTACTTACCTACAGAATATGAAATTAGCATGAGACTGCAAATGACTTCTGACTCTTGTTTTTGTTTCTCCAGTTCATGGGAGTGTCCTTCCTTCTGCTTTTAATCTATAGATTGACTCACTGTCTGTTCTTTGGTTTCTTAGTTTTTCTTTCACCTGTTTAACCAATTCCCTTGGCTAAATTCCCTTATTTTAAACCCTTAGGATAGTTTCTGTTTTTGTAGATGGATCCTGACTTGTACAATCTCAAGCATCAACTTGATGTTTCCAGAGGGAGGTAGTAAAACAGATGAGGCATGCTTGTTTCCCTCACATTATATATCAAACGTGACAGTGTAGATACCCTAATGCAGTCTATTGAAAATTAACCATGAATCCATTGCTCGCTGAAGGAAATTGAAAGAAAAAATAACAGGAAAATTGGTTGGAATCATAATGATTAGAGAGCACATAACAGAAAGGAAATGAACCACAGCTCTTGAGAATTGTCTCGAAAACGGGAATCCTCTATATCTAAACTGTGTGACAAGCATGCAGTGCAACTCAGCTGTCAATGTCAAGCNATATTAGGAAGAGGATACAGGAGATAAGAAGACAGCTTTTCTTTTCTTTTTTTTTTTTAGGTTTTTTGTTTGTTCTTGTGTTTTGCTTTGTTTCTCTGAGAAAGAGACTGTGTATTTTACAATGGCTTCAAATTTGTCAATTCTCCTCTTTCAGCTTCCCAAGTGCTAGGATTACCTAAGAACCACCACACCCCGCTACAGTAGGATGAATTAAACACCATTTTAAAGCTTCCGTTCAGATGATAAAGAAGTTTCAGAACTTTCTGTCTATAGCTTAGGACCAGAGAACAATAATTTCTTGCCGTGGAAATTTATCTTCCTGTTAGAGTAGTGAGGTTCTCCAGTGTGCTTTCCTCCTTCAGCTCTGCTGCCCTAGTTGATGTAATCTATCCTTATTTCTCAAGTCCTCTTACTTATCCCATTTAGATCACTTCAATGTCTTAATAATCTTACCATCTTTTCAAATTATAAACACATTTTCTCCCTCTTCTGTATCCCAATCTGGTTATAGCTATGCCATTCCTCCCAGTCAAAGCTTCTGAAATGTTCTCTGGAAATATGATTTCTTTCTTCTTCCCTGTGCCTATATTTCCATATCCTAAAGTAACCAGACTTCCTCTCTACCATTACACTAAAACCACTCTCAGTAAGATCACTTGCTTGTGAGCAAATCCAGTGGACACATTCAGCTTTCATTGTTCATGACTTAAAAGCTTTTGATTACTTTTAAAAAATTTTTTTAAATTTTTTTTTAATTTTTGAGATTATAACATAATTATATTATTTTCCAAACATCCCTTTCCTCCCTTCAATCCTTCCCACATACTTTCCCATTTTAAATTCATGGCCCATTTTTATTTAATTGCTTTTATATAAACACATGTATACATGTATATAATATATGTGTATATATTCATTCATACACACAAACACACANATATATATATACATATATACATATATACATATGTATATACACACATATATATACACACACACCTAAATGCATAGATACCACCTGCTCAGTGCATATAATAGCACTTGTATGTACATGTTTTCGGAGTTGATCATTTGATATTATAAAGCCAATTGTTATCTTCTTTCTTCACTGTGTAAGACTATTTCTCCTTTACTCAGATTTCTTTAATTGCCTATAGTAATTTGTCTAAATTCGAGTCCTCATATGCTTTCCTCCTTCCATGTTGGCATATATATTGGTGCCATCCTTATTCAGGTCATGTTTAGGTAGATATGTTATTGAGTCTTCATGGCCCAACTTTGGATCCTTTCTAGAAGACACAATCTCACAGCAAGCTCTGTTCCTCTGGCTCTCACAATATTTCTGTCTACTCTCTCTGCCAAAATGACCCCTAAGCCTTAAATTCAGGGCTGTTTTACAGATGTATCAGTTAGGACTGGCCTCCATAGCTCTACATTTTGGTCAGTGTGGTTTTCTGTGATGTTCTTTGTCTGTTACAAAGAGAAGTTTCCTCTATTGGGGATGAGATTTACACTTATCTGTGGATATAAGGACAGTTTGAATGTAGTTACATATTTTGCTGATTTAGTCAAGTGTCAGTTGTAGGTTTTCATCAAATATCCATGACCTCACTAGCCCTAGATAGTTGGCTAGGTTTCAAGTATCAGGAATGCTTTCTCTATCCTTGAGGGGGTTTTAGGTCTATTTAGAGAGTTGTTGGTTACTGCCAAGGTATTTATGCCAATACTGTACCCTTAATGTTCTTTTTGATGTCTTAACTTGGCTTTTTGCACATTTTGTTCTCAAGGTTTTCTCATGTTCTACAGACTTTCTACTTTCCAGGTTGCCACTCATGCAACTAACTCAACCACACTTCCTCGAGGCATACTTTGAAGCTTCCTTTCCCTTTAGCTAGCTGCATTTTTCTTGAGGAAATTTAGGCTTAGTAGCAATTTGAATGATCTTCTTCTTCTTCTCCTCCCCTTTCTCCTAACTGCCATAAATCTGACTCCATCTCTGGCTTTGAGCTCAAGACTCAAGATCACAAACATATGGGAACTGTACCTTAAGCTTCCTTTCATCTTTTTAAGTTTCTCACCTGTTCTGAAATGTGTAGAATAGTTCTTCCTCACATAGTTACAAGCAAAAAAACACTTGTTATGCCTGTGTCTAATCAGACACACAATACAGCATCTAAATCTGATAATCTGCCAAATCATACCCTTACTATATATCGAAGAATTGTTAGCATGTGAAGTCTACTAGAACCCAAATAAACAAGTCATCTACCTACTCTTATTATTCAGTTGCCACCTTTGCTTATTCCGGACAGCTGTAGAAAGACATGAACACAGTCACATCTGTATCTCATAATGTTTAGGAGCTATATTTTCCTTCTCATTATCTGCCATCTATAAATTCAATTGTCAATTTTTTGATCATGAAAAGTTGCTCGACTATGTATGTTCACCTGACTCTTTCTCACTCCACTAGCCTTTGTACCTTGTCTATGCTTAACTCAAATTATGTTTTGAACTAACCCAACAAAACCTCCATGGGAGCCCTTTATAGTGATTTGAGTCTCATAAGTTTCCTTCCTATACTCTTTAGTAGCTCTATACTCCTGAGTGTTTAATGTACTTCTAACACAAAACTTGTCAATTTCATAAAAGCATTTTTTTAAAAAATCTGGTCTTGTTCAACATCATAACTGTTACATTCCAGAGTTCCTGGTATAAAGTATAATCTGAATAACTATTTGCAAAACAAGAGAATGAACTTTAGTGCTCTAATCTTAATGTCAGCATTTGGAAGGTCAGTAAACATAGAAAATCTGACCAAATCTGGGCAAAATGTGGTGGGAGCCATNTGACTTCTTTGGGGAAAAATTCCTGAGAAGAACATGAACAGTTCTCCTTGTGTCAAAGACCCAGGAAACCATGACCTAATTGGCAAGAACCTGTGGACCGTTTGCTGCATAATTCTGAGTATGACCCTGGGAGTGTATGTGCTACATACTCTCTTTGCTTTCACTATGCTAGCCATACTGCTGAGATGATGAGTCATCGTAGGTCATGAAGTTTAATATTACATGTTTGCATAACTGTTCTGAAAAGAATGATTTTAAACATAAGAGCTTTAAAGAAATGCTACTAAAGAGATGGTATCAAGAGTTAATGGGAACATTCAAGGAACCGAGAAGAAAGCAGAATCATTGAAAACCACTGTTCCCTCATTTCTAGTAACTGAGCCTGTATCCCAAAAAGTTAAAGGAGATAGACATAAGGACAAGGGACAAGACATGCCAACTACTAAGAGTAAGTCTCCAGGTTATGTTGTCTATAGGATAGAAGGAAAAACCTGGTGTGCCCCCAGAGGGGATAGATCAGTGCAAAATGTAGAATGGATTGATCCAGCTCTGGCTGGTNAATTGATTATGAGAACCCAGACCCTACCAGATGTAAATATTAACCACAAGAGACAAAACTGTCCTTCATTCTGCATGATGCTGTAACCGCATGAACTGCCAACTAGACACATCGTTCTACCTGCAGATGTGCTTAGTTAGAAAAGTTCCTTTGTACCTTGCAAAATTGCTTATGCTTCTGATGGTAGATCAAAACAATAATGGCAACCTGTGTGAGAGTTGGGAGATGGAAGGGAAAAGAGGCAAAGAACAAACTGATAATTATTGTAACCATTTTTAGAAACTTAGGAAGTAAAAGCTGGTTGTAAAAACTATTCATGCAAACCATTGAAACTGCATAAATAAAGATGATTCAAGCTATGCGGGGCCATTTGCTTGAATAACAACAGGCATAATCCCTTCTTGGCGCCAACTCCACACATCCATCCCAGGTCCTCCAGCCTGTCTGGAGGAACACTTCCAGAAAAAAATGCTTTCTTGCTATTGTACCTTAGACTAGTAAAATGACCACATACTTTTTTGTCCAATAAAATAGATAGATGTGCCATTGTCATTGCCACAGAACACTTGAGCAATTCTTGCTTTGAGGTTAATATTGTATCTATATGTTGCATTCCATATCATTTTGTCATGATAAACATGCATATGTATATATAAAGATACATATATGTATGATAAATATGATAAAAAAGATAAAGAAAAGGGATCTGGAGAGTTGGCTTACTCACTTAGAAATTTACTATTCTTGTAGAAAATCTGAGTTCAATTGCCAGCACCTACCTTGAGCAATTTACAATGCCTATAGTTCAATTTCTGGGNTGTACCAATAGTTTAATGTCAACTTGACACAAGATAAAGTAAACAGTGGGGAGAGAGCCTCAAGTGAGTAAATGCCTCCATAAGATCCAGCTGTAGGCAAGTCTATGGGTCATTTTCTTAATTAGTTATTTAGTGGGGAGGGCCCAACCCATTATAGATGGTGCCATCCCTTGGCTGTTGGTCCTAGGTTCTATATGAAAACAAGCTGAGCAGGCCATGAGGAACAAGCCAGTAAACTGCACCTCTCCTTGGCCTCTGCATCAATTCCTGCCTCCAGGTTCCTACCTTATTTGAGTTCCTATCCTGACTTCCTTCAATGATGAACAATGATGTATAAGTGTAAGTCAAAATAAGCCCTTTCCTCCTCAACTGGATTTTTGATCATGGTATTTCATATCATCAATAGAAACCCTAACTAAGACACAGGCAATCAGAGGCCCTCTTCTGATTGCCAGAGACACCTATGCATATGTGTACAAACATAAACACAGGCACATACACACATAGATAAAAATAAAAAAATCAAGAAGAAAAATATCATGTGTAACATAAACCCTATATGGCAATGCTAAACTATATTATATTAATTTAGAATATATATATGTATATATATATGTACCCAAAAGAAAATGAAAGCTAAGAAATTTTCAGTAAAATTATGATATAATTAAGACAATATTAACTAAGGGATTTTGAAAATGAATGTATAAACAGGTGTCTTGTGGGTCTAGGAAAGTAATTGCTCTACTGAGGTTCCTAAATGCTCATGTTACTTGTTATATATTTTTTATNTTTTGTACTCCCCCGGATGTATATTTTACCAGTAATTAAGTCCTTTCAGCTCTCTCTGGCCCAATCCTCTTATTATTTGTCACTGTCAGTTACATTTAGCTTTTGTTGGGATTATAGATTTTTGATTCATTGCTGATTGGTTAAATGCTTTGGATCAGTAGACATTTTACTAGGCTACACTTTCATTTGGGGAAATCTTTCTTTTCTATTAATTGATTATATTATGTCCTATTATGTCCTAGTTTTGAGAAGATCATCTATTTATAAATTTTATATAAATTCTGTCATCTGGGAAATATGATTAGTAATTTTAAAGCTTAAAAATCAATCCATTTATTTGGATTTGCCTTTTCAACATACAATAAAATGCAAAAGTCAAAGGATTAAGCAGCATTCAAAAAATATTCCTAAATTTATCTTTATCATGGCAGATGTTGCTTTCTAAGGAAATGTTGAATGCAGTGTTCTCCGCAGCTACCTGATTTAGCAGGGAGCTTTTGTCTACCCACAGAGATCTGAGCTGAAATCCTTTTCAGTTTTTAATCTTAAAGCTTTTATTCTCTTTCAAGACTTTCCAATTTGCCAACTCATTGGATTTTGTTTATCACCTTTCTACAAAAGCTCATTTGTTCATTGACAGTTGCATTCTAAGTTAAATCCAAAGTAGGGCAAATTAATGAATATTCAAAGTGGCCCCAAGGGTTGTTGTTAGNGTGANAGTTCTATCACATCAACCATATGTAAAATCTATCTTCCAGTTAAATGTGGCTATTTTTACTATGTCAGAGATTATTTATTACTCTAGCCTTTATTAGTCATGATTAACAGGAAGTATTTGATCAAGGAAGGCCTTTTTATCTCTGAACTCATACATCAAATAATCTGCTATGGATTTGACATATTAAAGGTTTTATAGCATTGCTATTTATTTATTTCATGTTTCTCATATCATTTGGTACAAAATAAATGAAACAGAGTTGAGAAAAAAATCAAGACACCATTGCAATTTGTTTTCTGCATATACATAGAGTGCTTTGATGCTCACATCTTGGCCAAAATATACGGTGTGCTCTAATCTTGTTATAGCAAATGTTGCACGGTAAAGTTTAGAGAGTTCATTCCATTCTTTTCTATCTCCATTGTAAGTAAGTATNGTCTGTCATAAAAACAGGAATTGAGTTTAAATGCTGTTTAAATCAAGGCATGAGAAAAAAATTAAGGCAAGTTCAGTCATGCTGGGGAAAAGATTTTGTTCCCAACTTCATTCCATTCTCCACATGTAATAATTTAGCAATATTTCTGCTATGGTTTTTCTTAACAAGAATGTCAACATAGTAGCTCTCAGTCATCTCAAACATGATTCTTAATAGTCTTCTGTGTCTGCCACCATTCCACTCATAATCTTCTCTAAGTATTGGTGAATATTTATATATTTGCTCATGAAAAACTTATTTTAAACAAAGATTTGTTATTCCTCTTTCCATTACTAAAAAAAGTACCAGGACAGAAGAGCTGTCTCAGTGACAAAGACCACTGTCTGGTCTTCCAGAGGACCTGGGTTTGATTCTCAGCACCTACACAGAAGCTCACAACCACCTGTAACTTGAGTTCTGGGGGACTTGATGCATCTGATGCATTCTTCTGGCTTCCNTGGACACAAAGGTCACACATGGTTCTTAGACATATATGCAAACAAAGTCCAAACACACAGATAGATAAACAACACAAGTACCTTCATTACCACTTAACAGTTCTTTCCAGTTCTCCTCATGATGATTAGTGCAACTCTGTTTCATCTCTCAACTAGAACATTGTTGTTATCTTTTACATCTTTTCCTTCTTCGATTCTTCGTGTAGTGAAATATTCAAGGATCATTAAAAATGGCACCTTTTAAAATACAACTTCTCCCAACAGAATGTAAACTCCCAATGAATGAGCATTAGATTTTTTAAAAGCATTTCTAAGGCTTAGAACAGTTCTCATCTGATACAGAGAGATTCTGCAATATTCGGTTAATAAAGGATTACTTAAGTCTACAATCTAGTAACCAGTTAGTAGAAAAATGAATAGTATGGTCTGTAACTCTACATGAAATTTGAATGAGAAATAAATTTTTCTTTGGCCTTGGTCAATTAAAATGTTCTCTACTGTTCATTCACTACTTTTTATCACCTTAGTACATTCTTCCCAAGTGTGTAACCTTGGGAAATAATTTTTTCAAGATGGAAATTGATTTTTTCATCTAATTTTTATAATGTATTTACATCTTTTCCACTCCTCCATCTTCTCTTCCAACTCTGTCTGAGCTACCCCTCAAATTGTTGATCTCTTCATCTTTAATGTT
>LZPO01076904.1:15500-26107 GCA_001675575.1 Neotoma lepida
CCTGGAACTCACTTGGTAGCCCAGGCTGGCCTCGAACTCACAGAGATCCTCCTTCCTCTGCCTCCCGAGTGCTAGGATTAAAGGCGTGCGCCACCACCGCCCGGCTTTGTTTGGAATTTTTAACTGCAGAGAGACATTTGATTTTAAAAGCTGCTGAGTTAAATCAATCTGTATATTTTAAAGGTATCTGAACTTCAAAGTTTGTGTCTAAAGATATGTTGCTTTGGAAAAGAGGTTCTGCTTTTGTTTCCAAAGAAGATGAGAACCTGTGGATTGATTACAGGCTAATATGGCTTGACAAGATAAGACCCCCTGTAAGGTCTCTGATGACACCATGACCCAGATGATCCAACATCCAAAAACAGCTTCAAGACAACTGGCTCAGACAATGCAGCTACTCCTCTCAGTACTTGACCATAATTCTTGATTTTCTTAGGATTCCCATAAGAATACAGTGCCCTTTATCAGCAGGAAGTAGCCCAGAAAACTACGCTCACATTCCCAAAATATGGATTATGGATGTTTGTCTTTAAGTTGTTGGTTATGAATTGTTATTGGTCATAGTCAATATCTTTCCAAAAGAAGAAAGGGGGTTATGATATGGAAATACAAGATATAGATATGATAAGATAAAAGGGTGGATTAATATGGAAATATAGGATATAGACATGATAAGATAAAAGGGTGGATTATTGAACCTACTTCTAAAGAGCAACTTGCTTAAAATGTTTTACATTGGTATGGATTTTGGTTTATTGATATAAATTTGAAGTTAATTTTGTTATACTTTATGTATATTTCTACTCTTGTCTAAGGTATTATGCTCGTTTAACTCATTTAAATTGTAAAGGATAATTAAAAAATGCTGATTAATAATTAGTCTTCTATGACAATCAACTTATAGTCATGTTAAGTTTTTTAGGTATACAAAGATATATTTCAGATAGGTAATCTTCAAATACTTCAAAGACCTACAGAATATGGCATTTAAAATGTTTTAAAAACTTAGACTTTCTGTACAGTGAGACACATCTGCTCCTGGCAGCACCAATTTACTTCAAAGAGAGAGATGGGCATCAAANACACTCCATATGGAGTTTATCTTCTTCTTTACAAAAATAGCCATTTGGGCAAGAAACTGTTCTTGCCTGGACTGCTTGAAAAAATGTTGTATCGACTGGACATGCAGGACCCATAGGAAGATAACCACTGAATTTTGCAAGACAAGATGGCCCTTCAGGTTCCTCCTTCACAGAAGAGACTGCAAGACATTGTATAGGACACGGGAAAAAATGACTGAAAAACTCTGGGCCTATAGGCTGAAGACGACACCCCAATATTATAAAGGAAATTTGGGTAACTGTCCAAGTACCCAGCTGTCTCTGTCATTCTAGATTTTTGGAAGTTGCTTACAGTGCTCTTCCTGTTAACTTAGGTAATATTGTATCCTTGTGAGATCTTTGATGCAGTTGAAGACTAGATACTTATAATTTTCCTTGGTTATGATAAAAGGTAAATTAGATATAAAACTTTAGAGTCACAAATATAGTATAGATAGAATATTTTCTTTAATTTTGCCAAATACACATAGACTAGATGTTGTAACTATAATTCTTGCTAGATAACTATTTTGTTTTATGTAATTTTACTATGTTAAAGTTCAAACCTTCCTTTTGAATAGAAAGAAAAGAGGAAATGATAGAGATGTCATTCTGTATGCTGTGACTGTGTGTTGCTCTGATTGGTTGATAAATAAAGCTCTTTGGCCAATGGTGAGGAAGAATAAGGCTAGGCGGGACATTCTAACTGGGGAGAGAGTAGAAGAAAGCAGAGCTGAGCAGATGCTGCAAAGCTGCTGCCAGAAAAAGCAAGCTGTAAAGGTACTAGAAGGCCGCAAGCCACGTGGCAAAATATTAATTTATAGAAATGGGTTAATTTAAGATGTAAGAGCTAGCTAATGAGAAGCCTGAGCCGTTAGGCCATATAGTTTGAAAATAATATAAACCTCTGTTTATTTGGGTCTGAGTGGCTGAGGGCCCAGGCAGGACACAGGAAAATCCAACTACAGGTGGGACTACCTAATTATATTCCTCATGAGGGGATTCTTTCTGATTTGAGCTTATGCAGTATTGTTTATCTCAACACTGTAATGAGTTTATCTGTTCATCTCCCCTGTTGTGTCAGGAAAACAATGTCCATATATGAGATAAAATATGATGCTTGTCTTTGTAGGTCTGTTTTATCTCATTCAGAATGATTAGTTCCAGTTCCATCCATTTACCTGAATATNTCATAATTTCACTTTGCTTCATAGCTAAATAATAAATTATCAACTTTTGGGNTTTTTTTTATTCATTGAAATCTGGAAATAGATCTACTACATGATCTAGCTATACAACTCTTGCATATGTACCCAAAGGACCTTACTATGTGGATCCTTGTTCTTCCACACATATTGATGCTCTATTCACAGTAGCTGGGGATTGGAAATAGCAATAGCTGTCAAACTAATACATTGATATCACNATTTTCATACTTAAAAATTTAGATCTGATGTAATATAGCACAATTCTTTAATTGTAGCACTTGGAAACAGAGGCAAGTGGATCTCTATGAGTTTGATGCCAGCTTGGTCTATAAAGTTAATTCCAGGCCAGCCATAACAACATAGTAAGGTNCATTCTTCAAAAACAAACAACAAAAGATTAGTATAGTTAAATGTTGTGTTTCTCTCTTATATAATTTAACAAACAGAAATGAGTCTTTTAGTATAACAACATGATAAATTCTGAAAAACATAGAACTTAAACTTTAAAGTACTGTATTTTCAACAACAAAAAATTGCTGGGAATCTCTTAATAGTGTGAGACTCAAAATTAACCTTGAGAATAAATACCACATTTCAATATTATTCACTCCACTATTTTATGTGAATTGTTGTACTTCTGTGCCTATGTGTTTGTATTTCAGTTACCTTTCATCAACATAAAAAGAAAATAGTAATTGATATTTTCTTTCTAATGAATAAATAATGATTAATTTTGGTTGTAATTCTGAACTCTCATGTCCAAGGTTATGAAACATCAGTGGTTGGAGACAATGACAGATGTCATTGTGGTACATTCCAGAAGCAATCTCTATTATCATGAGGTAAGAAAGAGAGGGGAGAAGGGTCAGGGAGAAAGAGAGACATACTCCTAGTTTGTGTTTGTGTGATTATTAGAATTCTGTGGAATGAATACTAGAGAGGAATGTGCACCCATAGTTACAAAAAATTGTACATTTAATTTACAAAGTTCACTGTGAACAAAAATGTCAGAGACAAAATTTAAAATCCATAAAAGTAAGAAATCTTTCATTTGTAGATACCTTTATAAATTTTTTTCAGTGGAACTAAGCATACCTTTTTTGTTACTCTTGTGCACTTCACAGCAGAATGGAAAAATTCATGCATTAGCTATGGAAACATTCCTTAATTTACCAGAATATATGAACATCAATAATTCTTGATAATTGAAACATAAACATTAAGTTCAGGATTTTTTAAAATTAGTTTTAGGTTAGTAGTGTGTTTCATTATGCATTATGGTATTTTCATACTAACACGTATTTCAACATCATTAAATACAAATTTCTTGTGAACATTCCATCTTATTATGAACAGTACCTTTCTTTTTCTCTGACTTGAATTTTGTGTGACAAATGGAAGCCTGGGGACTAATGGGATTTGTTCCATGGTAGTTGATATCCCAGGGCATTGCTCTGAAAATTGACATTTTGTAGAAAATGAAGCAATAGCTCATTAAGGAATATAGTGCACAATTAAGTAAAAAAAAAAAAAAAGCCAGCAGCTAAGCATTTCAAATCTTTATATGAACATTGAAGCAAGTGTTGCTGAAGTTCATAGAACCACATTTGTGTTGGGTTTGATATCAGCAGCAAACGACTGCAGAGGTAGCTCAATTGTTACAAAAGTCTTCAACTATGATAAAATAGTGAACAAAGTTGTTCAGTTAGGAGCTTCTTTTCTTTAAGTTGAAAAGATAGCATGAGATAAAAAATGCTGTTACATCAATTTTTTCTATGTATTTGACAATATTTATCAAATTAGTATGATTCTAATTTATTTTTTAGATTTTTACCATTTACAAACTAAATCTGATTGCAATCATTTGCTCTTAGTACATGTAATTTATTATTATAAATGCTTTTTCCCTGACTCGATGTAAATCAACAACACAGTAAAGTTACTATTGGAAGATTTTATAAATATATGGTAGAGTAATAATAACGTATTAAAATACTATTATTGTATCATCTTTAGTCAACTTATTTAATAGATTGTTAGTGAATATCCAAATATATTCTCTATATCAAATAATAGTGACAAAACATAAAGTCATTCACCACTTTTGTATTAGCAAATTGTATATATTCAAACTTTCTATATGTCAGTTAAAATTCAAATTTGGAGTGGTATTGGATTTTTTAAGCTAATGAAAGTTCTGAGCAAAGCAACTTAAGGTATTTATCATGGCTCTGGTTTTAGAAATTTTAGTCCATTGTGGTGTAAGGGCAATGGTGACCCAGAGCATGCTAGTCATGAATTAGAGCAGAGTCCTTTAGTTGAGGCTTGCCTCTTTCTTCTGGTTTTGTTGTTGTTGTTGATTAATTAATTAATTAATTTTTCCACCCCTATCACAGTTTCNTCTCTTTCCCTCCTCTCCTCCCAGCCCCTCTTCCCCAACCTCCCACCAATTCTTCCTTCTTTCTCTTCAAAAAAGGGCAGCCCCCCACCATGTATATCAGCCAGGCAGAGCATATCAAGTTGCAGTAAAACTAGGTACCTTTCTCCTTAAGGTTGGACAAAGCAATTCAGCAGGAGGGAAGGGTCAAAAGGGTAACAGAGTCAGAGACAGCCCCTGCTCCCACTTTTAGGAGTCCCACAAAAAGACCAAGCTACACAGCTGTATCACATAAGCAGAGGGTCTATGTCAAGCCTATACAGGCTTCCTTGTTGTTGGTTCAATCTCTGTGAGGCCCTCAGAGCCCAGGTTAATTGATTCTGTGGGATTTTTATGATGTCCTTGACCCCTCTGGCTCCCACAATCCTTCTTCCCCCTCTTCCACAGGATTCTCTGAGGTCCACCTAATGTTTGGCTGTGGGTCTCTGCATCTGTTTCCATCTGTTGTTGGATGAAGTCTCTCTGATGACAATTGGTTTAGGCACCAATCTGAGTATGTCAAAATATCATTAGAAATAATTTCATTGAATTTTTTTTTTATTTCCAGTCATGTTTGGCTCTATTCTAGATCTCTGGGCTGTCCATTCTCTGGGCCCTGGCCTTCTGGGCAGTGTCAGGTATGGGCTCCCTCTCATAGTATGGGCCTCAAGCTTGACCAATCATTGGTTGGCCACTTCCATAATTTCTGTGCCACCTTTGCCCAACTCATTTTGTAGGCAATGCAAAAAATTCTAGGTCAAAGGTTATGTGGCTAGGATAGGGTCCAAATCCTTCCACTGGAAGTCTTGTCTGGTTATAGGAGATGACTGGTTCAGGCCCCGTATCTCATCCAAATGTATTCTGTATATCATCCCAGAGATGCCCCCTGATTTCACTTGTCTCTCCCAGTATTCTCCCTGTATCCTCCCCCCAACCTGATCCCTCCTGTTCCCATGCCCACCTACCCCCATTGAGACCATTCCCCCATCCACCTGCATGTTTGGAAAGGTATATGTACTTGGTGGTAAAATCAGNAAATTACCAGGCAGTGTCTTATGATTATGGCCCCAGGATTGACTCCCAGCTATTNCAAGAAATAGCCACATCCCACAGTAAATGCTCTATAAGAATAACTTTCTTTCTGTCTCTGTCTCTCTGTTTCTCTGTCTCTCTCTTACACACACACACATACATACACATGCGCACACACGCATATACACACACACAGAGAGAGAGAGAGAGAGAGAGAGAGAGACCCCGTATTTATCAGTCACATTATCTTCTCCTTGAAGAAAACTAAGTAAGAACTTTTAGACATTGATTTAATTATCAATTTTTTTAATTAAGTAAAGTTTGAGAGGCTGTCCCTCCAAAGTTTAATTTTTTTTCAATTTCTATTCTTCTCCACGGATTTTTTTTTGAGTTTAAGGTGTTTGTGAGACAGAATCTCACACTGTGAGCCCAAGCTCATCATCCTATTTCAGACTCAGTGGTGCTATCATATGGGCATGAACTACCANACTGTTTTTCACTCATTATTCATGGACGATTTCTCACCATCTCCCTGGTTCTACTTTCCTTCACTTGTTAATTTTTTTCTTATATTTATTCTGTGAAAATGATTATTTTATAGAAAACATACAGATTGTGGTGATATTTTATCTGTGTCCCCCAATAAAGTTTATTTGAGGATCAGAGGAAAAAGCCAGCCACAATATTAAACATAGAAGTCAGGCAATGGTAGCACATGCCTTTAATCCTATCACTCAGGAGGCACAGACCTATCACCTATCTGGATCTCTGTAAGTTCAAGGCCAAACTGGGAACAGAGCCAGGTGTGGTGGCACACACCTTAAATTCCAACACTAGCTAACCATAAAGATCTGGAAGTCTTTACAGACAGGCAGGAAGTGATAGAGCTGGACAGGAAGAGGAAGTGATGTAGCTGGGTGGAGAGAGGAAAATGAGAAGGCAGAACAGAAAGGCATATAGGCGTGGGTAGACAGGAAGCAGGTCTCTTTGGAGCCTCAGGTGTCGGTGAGGTAAGTTTGGCTNTGGCTTTTCCTATTCATCTGAGCTCTCAGGTTTTCACTCCAATATCTGACTCCCTATTTTTTATTAAAAAGACTGTTCAGCAATTTGTCTACAACAGATCAGTTCATTACAGAGAGCCCTTCCACGTGTCCCATCATTTTCTGTTTTCAGNTGTTCGGTGACTACACAAAGGACACCAGCTTCCCTCTAGAAGCTCCTTTTGAGAACGCAATTCCAGCGATAAATGTGATGTAAAAATAAATCTACTCTTTAATGTGAAGAAATAGTGCATAGCTTTCATTAGTAAACACTACAGACACACTGACCAGGCTGGGGATGGATCAAAGTGAATAAAGAATGCCTGATGCTGCAGATAAATTGTGAATTCTAACTGAAGATGGAAACAACAGTTTAGACAAGGCTTTAAGTTTGAGCATAAACCTCACAGTTGCTTCTGTTTGTGATGTTCATCTGTTAGTGTANGTGTAGGGCAGCGCCTGTTCATACTAGACTACTTTTTTTGTAAGAATATTCCTCCTATTTGTGATATAACCATTGCACAGATCATCTGCACCTACCTGCATTATGGAGGACTATTGGGGTCCAACTCCTTGATAGCCCCCTCCCAGGGTCCGTGGAAGAATCTACAAGCAGCTGATAATCTAATTTTAGATGATAGGAAAATCAATCTACATGCACAATACTCTAGTTCATACACTTGATTCTTCTGGGTCAGTTCTCTCTNTATATGGCTTCTATTTTGCCCTCTTACTTAGCTCCTTTCTTGTCTGGTTTCTATACATTTTTCTGCTATTCTCTCCATGTGCTGTCTTAATTCCTTCATCTTAATTCTGCCCCATCTTGGTATTTCTCATCTTTCTAGTTCTTTCCCATCTATGTCCTCTCCCATCTCTTTCTTTTTCATCGTGTTCTTCCCCATATAGCTCTCCTACATTTTCCATCTCATTCCTCTAGTTCTCTCTTTTAGCCCTCAAATCTAGTTCTTCTCTAATCTAGTTCTCTTCTAATCTAGGTCTTCCCCATCTCAGTTAGTTCCCCTCCGGTTCATACCCATCTCATTCTTCCATTCTCTTTTTTCTTCTCTGTCCTTGCTCTGAAAATAAAACTGCCTTTTATCCCTTTGACCCTTATCTCTCAAAACTATCTCTGCTTCCACCATTTCTGGCAAGGTAGGGGAAGTATGCTCAGCCACTAGGCAACTTGGCTGGGCAACTTCCATCATAGCTAGATGTACTTGTAAGTAGGAACCTTTTAGTTCTGAGCTAATTGTTACGCGTGGATCTAAAACTAGAGAGAAGACTTTGGAGAGGAGAAAGTTAAGCTTAATTAGCACATCTGCCGGCCTNCTCAAACAGATAGTCTGGATGCTTAAGTCTGCTCTTAGAGAATCTGTGAGGTCTCTCAGATAAGATACTTTCATCTATCCAGGGATGGTCCCGGCCAGATGCTGCTAATGATGATTATTACAGAATGGCCTGAAATTAACGATCCTGGCTGCTTTACTACTCAGAAGGTTATCTAACTATTCCATTAGTAGAGGGGAAATGGTGCCCAATANATAATGGAAAGGCTACAACAGCCACAAGAAATCCATAGCAGGAAACAGCTAATATACAAAACCTAATATCACTGAGACTCCTTGAGCCATGGCCTCATCCTCTGGAAGAGTTATTAACTTCTCCATGTCTAGCTTTGTCATAATCAGCTGAATTCCTACTTCACATATGTTTTGTGGCTTGCAGTGCTGCATCAGACTTNTGCTGCCATTAGTCAATCACAGATTTACCCTTTTCGNAGACTATTGGATATTGGTGGGTTCTGGAGGAGGGACAGTCTTTGCATTCAGTCNTATGCTCACTGGCCACCCATCATCTTCCAATGAACAGTTCCAAGCCCGTGGTTGCACAGATGGCCCTGGTTAAAGTCAGTGGGCCACAGAACAAAACAGAAAGGCATGAATGATGGTAAGGGACTGGAGGGATAGGGGTTGTTGGTTGAACTACAACAGATATGAGAGAGTGGGCCTGAAAGTAATCTGACATTATATACATGTATGGAATCATTAAAGAATAGATTTAATGAAAGTTATAATAAAATTACAGACAAAAAGAGAATGCTATTCTTATTTGTTTATAACTTGAGACAGGGTCTCCTATAAAGCCTGTCTAAGTCTTCCTCAAATCTTTGCTCTTTCTGTTTTAGTGTCGTGCATTATAGGGCTTCAGGTACAAGCCACCACACTATGCTGTTGAATAAATATCTTTATTTTAAATGGCTGGTTGTCACAAAATCGGACATTTTCCATTTTAATCTAGGTTCCAGCTCAATGGAAAAGAGAGTAGTTGTTTCCAGAATTTCTTCCAATACATACTTTATTTTAACATTTTGTGTGTAAGCAAATCAATCTCAGTATTTCAGGTAGATTATATATAAGCAAATATTCAGCCCTACATTATGATTAGCATATAAGTAAAATTATGTATCATTGCTAGCAAAGAGTGTTTAAGTCTAANACTAAATTCAAAGCTGATCTATTCATTCAAATTCTTTAAATTAACCAATGATGATTCTGGAATGGCTTAAGGTTTTCAATTTAGAATGTAACTTTCAGGACCTATGGTAATCCCCACAAATCTTTTCAACCTATGTTTTTCATCCATTGTTTTGTATATCTCCCTCCCTCACTGTGCGTGAGCCTGACTTGTGCCTTTACTTCTAATCAATAGAATATGCATACATGATGGCTTCCTATATGTTTATTGCTTCATTCCTCTACTATAAATTGATAAGAAGTAATCTGCATGATTCCCTCATTNCAAATTTGGACTTGATAGCAGTTCTCTTCTTTCTTTCCCTCCCCACTCCTTTCTTCTCTCCTTTCCTCTCCTCACTCTTTTCATTCTCCTTTTCTTTGCAATAGCTATCTACCAGCTGTGTAGGGTTCAGGGATTTCAGCCTTAAACCTTTACTTTAGTGAAGGAGCATTCACTGAGTCAAAACTGTCACTTCTGCAGCCACAGGTCTGTCTTCATGCCTCCGTATTGTGAAATAAACATGGCAATATTTGGCTTTTCTGAGTGTTTCTATAATATCTGTAAATAGGAGAAGGAATGTTGAACATTTGTTTTTGGAAGAATGACTTGAGGGCAACAGCCTATTTCTTCAAGTAAGTTCAGATTATAAGTAGATATTAGAAAACTAATAGAGTATTTTGGTGTGATTGGAAACCATGCAAGTTTTTGTAGGCAACTTTTTTTTTTTTTATAATACTCGGTTAAACTCAAGTCTTTCACCTGATGAAAATAGATTTGAGAATTAGGAAATTGTTAAGAAGTATTTTAAGAATTGAGATAACAAAGGAGTATACAGGGTCTTCAATATGGACACCAGGTTGACGATCTGTGAAATCAAATTTAGAAATGACAAAAAGCAAAGTATACAGAGTGTTGCATTAGAGAGGGTAGAATGTCAGTGAGCTTAAGGTTCCTAGGAGAAGGAAGGGAGTTTCTCGTATTAAATCTTTAAAAGGAAAGGAGCTGTGGTTTCTGGACAAACTCCCAAGGGTCTAACAGGCAGCTAGTAATCTGCAAAGAATTTAATTCTTTTAAGTGAAGAATAAATTTTGCTCAGACTAGTTTGTATGTGATTTAAGGAACCACATTTTAACCAAATATTATTAAGCTATGTTTTCTTTGATAAGTATTATGGACTATGTTGACACGTTGACAAGCAGAACTCAAAGGAAAAAGTCAGTTTTTTTGTTTATTCTGAGTGAAAGGTATAATTATAGCCAGTTGATATATGCCTAATAGAGAGAATTTTTTTTTT
>LZPO01076906.1:7004-33124 GCA_001675575.1 Neotoma lepida
TCTTAGCAAGGAATGCTCAATAAGTATTCCAGGTGATTTGTTTTATTTGTAATTTCCCATTTACATGGTAGAACATGCTACTTCCAAATCCCAAGATTTTGGTAATTAAAAATTGGTCTCACTGGGACTGCCTCATCCACATCCAGGAATTTCAATGCAGTCCTGGCCAGCCAGGTACTAGCAACAGACCTCTCCTGAATATTCCTTGCTCATAGAAGAGATATAAATAAACAATTTAGCAGAGTTTTTTCCTCTGTCCAAAGTCTAAATTAAGATACCATCAGAAAGTCCATGAATCTAGACTAGATATACATGTGCTTNATGCTTCTTAGTTTGTGTTATTTAAATCTAGAGCCTGAGCTCTGTAGATTCCTGGTAGAAAAAAAAATACTTTGGCAAATAGAAAAATAAACTTTGTCTCAGTGGAAGATTAGTCAAGGAGGCCCAGTGGACATTTCACAGCAGGAAAATCCATGCAAAATGAATTTGGACAAGAATAGTCTGTCTAAGATATCAATTTGCCCAAATAATATATTTATGGGCTATTATTACATCTAGGGGAAAAACCCAGTAGATTAAAACTGTAAAAATTCGCTGNTAAAAATGATCCATTTTCAAACGTCAACCAACATTAAAAGGGAAAATTTGACACTTTTAAATAAAAAATGATTTGCAAATTACACAAGGAGTCTNCAGAGACTCCTTCAGGTCTGTTCTCTCCCTCTCCCTGCTCTAAAACATGCAATAAACCTTTTTCAATTGGAGAGGTTTAATCTATGTGTACAAGGGGACTTAGAGGCAATGCCTTCTCGCTTTTCCTGGAGGCCTGTGAGCAAGGCTTTTTTTCTGATATTGATTGGGAAAGTGATATCACACCAGAAGGTACACTGATATGGTGCCGGGTAAAAGAAAGCAGCAAAGAATCCTTGCACTCTAATCAAAGCTCTGTCCAAGCCCCACACTCTGATGAAATCCAATCAATAGAGACGATTAAATGACACACACAGAGTCATCAATATTAAATACACTCCATTTCCTGTACAAGAGTTGGGTAGCACAAAGTGGACAAGATAAAACTTGACACTGTAGCTTTATTTATAGTGTCTGAGCTATACTTAAATATGAGAGTGAACTTTGACTCATCATCTTTTACCCAACAACTCGAGATACCACCTGCACATTTAAGAATGACACTGCATTGAGCAGACTTTTGAAGAAACGCTATAGAGAGTTTGCCACAAACTTACAAACTGTGCTTGTTGTTATCTTACCTATTTTGAAGTTGACGGAGTTAATATGGATACATATTGAGTGGGATGAGTTTCCTACTCATGAAATTGAGCTCACTGCTAGGAACTGTGACCCAGAGGCTCTTCACCGGTGTGGCCCAAACTCTTGGCGAATTGACCATGATCCTGCAAAGACCACGTGATATCTGCTTAATTGAAGTCTCTTTAAAGTAAGAGGNTTAAACTAAGGATTTAAGTTGCTTCTCTAGATGTGAATCTTTATTATACANTGGAAGAACCATGATGGACCACTAGGTATATATAAAGTATGAATAGAATCATCTTTTTAAAGTGACCCATTTGTTGCAGAGGAGTACATTTTCAAGGCATGGGAAATGTTTGCCTCTANTTTTAACAGGTATGACAATCTAGTAAGAAAAGTAAAGGCATTTTGAAACAAAGTTTAGTAAAGTAGATTCAGGAAAATTCTCTGGATTTGAGCAGAGTGAATGTGTTCTTGGGTCAGTATGGAGGAAAGCAAAGAATCAGCTCACTAGTCTTTAGACTCTTGAGGTAATCTTTATATTATTCTCATTTTTTTTTTAAAAACCAAAACCACTATTCAACTAATTTCCTCAGGCTCTGTAAGTGGAACACAGCCGGTCTTCAACTTGAAAAACCATTAAAAACACATATAATGTTGTTCACCACATGCCAAGTACTGTTTGAAAATCTTTATAATATTATTGTATATAGTGTTCATAGCAACTCACTATAGTTGTCTTTATATTCTCCCTATTTCAGAGATGTGGTAACTGAGACACAGGGAACAGCTTTCACAAAATAATGCACATGCTCGTAGTTTGCTTTCTATTGTGGTGGTGAATTCTGACCAAAAGCTGCTTGTGAGGAAAAGGATTTATTCAGTCTACAGCTTCTAGCCCTCCAGGAAGGGAAGTTGGGGTAGGAACTAAAGCAGAGGCCAGTAGAGAAGGCTGCTTACTGGCTGGATTCCCACGGCTTGCTCAGCCTACTTTCTTATAACATCTTGGGCCACCTGTCCAGCAGTGGTAGACACCCACTATGGGCTGATTCCTTTCACACCAATCACTAATAACAATAATAATAATAAAATGCCTCACAGTCTTGCCTGAAGGTGAAGCTGATAGGAGTCAATTCCTGAATTAAGGTTTCCTCTTCCAAGAGGACATTAGCTTGTGTCAAGTTGACAAAAAACAAAAAACAAAACAATCAAACAAACAAGAAACACCATTAACCATCACAGAAGTGAATGCACAAATATATCTTATCTTTGAGCTCAGGTATNTGTACCATCACCTGCTGTTTGCTGTAGAATAATCCTCTTGTACACTGTAAAGATTTGTCACTGGAATTGATTTAATAAAATGCTGATTGGCCAGTAGCCAGGTAGAAAGTATAGGGGGGATGACAAAACTAAGGATGATGGGAAGGAGAAAGGCAGGGTCAGAGATTTGCCAGTGAAAGCAAAGAAGCAAGATGAGAATGTCGTACTGAAAAAAGGTACCAAACCATGTGGCTAACCATAGGTTAGAATTATAGGTTAATTTAAGGGTAAGAGTTAATTAGTAACAAGCCTGAGTTATCAACCAATCATTTATAAATAATATTAAGCCTGTGTCGGTTATTTGGGAGCAAGCAGTTGGGACAGGAAAACGTCCACTTACAGCTATATTTCCTACAGAAAGTTATATAGAAAAGGTGGAGATTTTAAAGATGTCTGGAAGAAGCAAAACCAAAAAGCTTCTTATGCCTTTGAAGCATGTTGCAGGAGTGCAGCAAGCACAAGAGACAATTCCTCTGGAGACAGTGATTTCTGATAATATTCCTGGGAGGGAATAGGTAGAGTGGGGCACTAATTTCACAGGTGTACCTAAAGAGCTTGCAGGCAACCATGACGTTTGACTAGGGGTCAGCACTCCTGACACTTTGAGCACACAATGAACATCAGGGAGTTCTAATTCAGAGTCCCCAATGCCAAGCAGTGCTGCAGAGAGTAGTTTCATTAAGAAAAAAATGTGACTGACCGTTCTTAGAATAATGTGTCTTTTATTATTTTCAGTACCAAAAAAAGAAAAAAAATTGTTTAATCTAGGGTGCAAGTTATAGAAATAGCTACTTAAAGTCCCTTCCTGCCCTTTCTCATCCAGATACCACAGCCCTCAGCCTCACCT
Organism: Neotoma lepida; assembly: GCA_001675575.1. Classification (NCBI taxonomy): domain Eukaryota; kingdom Metazoa; phylum Chordata; class Mammalia; order Rodentia; family Cricetidae; genus Neotoma; species Neotoma lepida. The sequence goes on from LZPO01076906.1 coordinate 10,447, forward strand.
ATGCACAGCTACTTTTTAAAAATGTATCTTTGCTCTCTTTCTCCCCCATTTTTTTTTTCCTTTTACTCTTGGTAGGTAATCTCACTTGTTTCCTTTTGTCTAGTTATTCAAAATAACAAATGTCTAATTTAGAAACTAGTAATTTGGCAAATTTAGACAATCGCCTCATAACCACATTTTAGTACACCTTTGAAGCAGAGGAAGTTCAAAGGCTTTGAGANGACGACTGTTGCATGGCCTGTTTCTATGAGTCATTTGAAGTAATTGGTCTTGTCTGATGTATGTTTTGAACTAAGGAAGTGGGGCTTTATTACCACAATCACATACAGGTTTTGAGCTGAGGAGGTTGAGTTTNCCTCGCAGATGGAGATGCATGCTTGATAAGGCAGAAAACAGACAGATGTGCCTCTATGCACCAGGGAAGAGGTGTGGAGAAGGAACAGATAAAACAGTTGAGAAAATTCCACAAAGCTGNAGTGAAGCACTTTTGGAATCAGTCCCAGTTAGGAAATTTCTCATGAGCAAGCAAGTCATAATTTAGACACAGACTTTAGACTTTAATTTTGCTCCCAACCTAAACCTACCCATTATCCTCATCAAGTTAAAAGTGGACCAGCAATTTGCACACAGTCAACTTGTTAAAGAAAACCATCTTCCTAAAAGAATATTAGTTACCAGTCGTGGAGTTTTCTTTTAAAAGTATGTTCCTGAGATACAGCCAACATTTACCCTGTTAGCTCTATATAGTAAGGATCATTATTTAGAATCTATTTCATGAATAATAAAAAGAAAAAATGCTCAAATCCAGAGAAAACATCCACATGTGTCATTTGTTTGTGTGCCTTCCTGCAGTAACTTTTGTTCAACATCTTTCCCAAATTATATATGTATACAAATAAACCCAAATTTTAATAAAATAAAAAGCAAACACACACACACACACACACACACACACACACACACACATATATATATATATATATATATATATAATACACCTTTAAGTATTTCTCATAATGTAGTCAACAAATATTTATTGAATACTTAGAATGGGTGAAACACCAGACTAAATTCAGATATTATAAGATACAACACTTTTAAGATTATTAAGAGCAGTTTATAATCTAGCAGGTCAAAAAATTGCTTGGCACACATCATAAGAAAAACTTAATGTGAGCCAGAAAGAGCGATGTTCTTCTAGAGGAGTCTGACTGAATGTGGGCTTTCAAGAGGAAACAGTCATAGGTAGATGCAGTAACATGAAAAAGAATACTCCACTCCTAAGTCATCCANAGGTATATNCATGGTAGAAAGGCAGATGTTTATCATATTATTTTTGTTTCACATCTTGATAAGAATAATGATATGAAGCAAAATCTTAATATGGAGATAAAGTACAACTGAAGACAAGTATCAGAAAGGAAAAGAAATCCAGGGTATCTCTCCTTCAGCATTCTTAGAGCTTGTGCACACATGCTGGACTTCCAGAAGACATGTATGGAAGGCTTTGCTGAAAATGTATATGTATGAACTAAAAGCAGGGCCCACAAATCAAAGGGGAACATGGCATTTCTTAAAATGGAAGGTACTTTGTGCTGGAGATGAAAACAGTTCTACTTAGGGAAGAGATGTGCTTGCATGTACAAAGCAAAAGACTTCTAGTGACAAAGTGGACAAACACAGTGCAAACTGGAGAAAGGGAACTTGGGCTCACAAANCAGTTTTCCTATTGAGACTGTTGGACACAGCACCCATTGTCATGCTGTGCCCCTCCATGATTAAAATCAACAGAAAGCAAATTTTAAAGATGGATTTGTGCTCTTGTTTAAAACAAAAGAAGAAAAATACCAGAGTAGGAATTGCCCTGTGTTGGAGATGAATATGCAAGGGAGAAGGGTCAGTTGTATCCAGAGCTGCAGAGTTGTTGGGGAAGAGGATAGTGGGGCAGTAGAAAAGGGCTTCACACTCAAAGAATGACCAAGTCAACTTACTGAGGTGATTTACCACTTTTCTGGCCCATTTTTTTAAATAATAAAAATTTTCAAGATTTTTTAAATATTACTTTATTATATACATTAAATTGCAAATCTTGGCCCAGTGGAGATTGTTTAGTGTATAAGCACTCATCCTGCAAGTGAGACCACTGAAGTTAAGATCCCAGAACTTAAACACCAGGTGGACTTGAAGGCCAATCTGTAATTCCAGCCTCAGAAGGCAGAGACGGGATTCTTAGAGCAGGGTGGCTAGACTAAACACATCAATAAGCTCTGGGTTTGATTGAGAGATCCAGCCTCAATGAATAAACTGGAAGGCTGTGGTGATTTGAAAGAAAATGGCCCCCAAAGGGAGTGGCACTATTAGGAGGTGCGGCCTTGTTGGAGTAGGTATGGCCTTATTAGAAGAAACATGTCATTGAAGAAGCTGGCTTTGAGGTCTCATACATGCTCAAACCACACCCAGTAATCCAGACCACTTTCTGTTGCCTTCAAGTCAAGATGTAGGACACTCTGCTATCTTCTGCGGCACCATGTCTGCCTGCACACNAATGTTGCACTATGATGATAATGGACTAAACCTCAGAAAATGTAAGTCACCCAATTAAATGTTTTTCCTTTATAAGAATTGCCTGTGGTCATGGTGTCTCTTCACAACAATAAAATTCCTAAGGCAGAGTTGCTTGTATTTGGGAGGATTGTAGAAGGACTTTGGATCTTTGAGCTAAAAACGTCATTGACGATTGAGACCTCAGTGGGATGTAATGTGGGAGCTTGGAAGATCAGAATGCTGAGAGCAGTGCAGAAGATGGAGGCCTGGCTTGTGAAATTTTAGGGGAAATATTAAAGACTCTATCAAGGCTATTTGTTATTTTGATTCAAGATTCTGTGGTTCTGGTTGGCTGTGGCTGAAGAATCAGCTGTGATTAACAAGATACCAGAACTACCAAAGTGAAACCTTTGTATTACTTGGACAATGGATGCTAGTTAGCTGGAGCTAAGAAATAAGCAGTGAATAACAAGGGACTAGCATCATTGCAGTGAAATCTTCTAGGACATGTTTTCTGAGAGCACAGAGAAGCTGTGTTCCAGAGGCAGCCATGGTTGTACCTAATGTTGGTAGCAGCACTTGGTAATGTGTAAGCATTACCCAGGTGGTACTGGTTTTGAAGGCATGGAGGAGTCATGTAGAATAACTGAGGCTTGGNACTGTGAGAGGCCAGGAGAGGCCATTGGTGAAGGTGCAGCCTCAGTAGCAGTTGAAGGTCCAGGACTGAAGGTGTCATTCAAAGAAATTGAGGCTTGGCAACATGAAGATAGCCTATGAAAATCGATTGGTAAAAGTGCAGCCCAGTTGCAGCAAGGGACCTCAGCATTTTGGAGATGCCAGCACCATGGGAAGACCACCAAGAGTGGTAGCAGCAGTGGAGTGGAGCCAGCTGGATCCTAGAAGACANACTGTGTGTGCTGCAGAGGNTGGAGCTGGAGAAGTGACCCAAGCCCTTTGGAGGAGTCCAGAAGATAGTGAGTGAATCCCAGATAATTGGACATTTAATTATTTATACTTACACCGTTGCAGTTTTGTTTTGCTTGGTTCAGATTGTGCCCTGATTCTTCCCTCTNGAAAAGGTATTTAAGTTAATTTTGATATTTAAAGAATGTGGCTTAATAGTGATGTGTTTGTGTGTCAAGTTGACAAGGAGTCAGTTGTACTGACTGGTTTTGTGTGTCAGTTTGATACAGGCTAGAGTCATCAGAGGAAGGAGCCTCAGTTTAGGAAATGCCTTGATGAGGTCCAGCTGTAAGGCATTTTCTTATTTAGGGACCAATGGNGGAGGGCCCAGCCCATAGTGGGAGGTGCTATCCCCGGCCTATTGGTCCAGGGTTCCATAAGACAGTGAGTTGAGNAAGCCATGGAAAGCAAGCCAGTAAGCAGCACCTCACNCCCCATTGCCTCTGCATCAGTTCCTGCCTCCAGGATCCTGTCCTGACTTNTTTCAGTGATGAACAGCAAAGTGAAAGTATTAGCTGAATAAAGTCTTTCTTCCCCAACTTGGTTTTTGGTCATGGTGTTTTGTCGCAGCAGTAGAAGCCCTAACTAAGACAAATGGTAACCAAGGATGATTTCTGACATCAATATCTGACCAGCAAATGCACACACACACACACACACACACACACACACACACATGCTTATGCACCTACAAGTGTGCATCCACATTCATGCAAAATCATACACACACATGCGCACGCGCACACACGTAGACCATATACACATGAAAAAAATGTATATCATAAGGGCACTGTGAAACGACTTCNACAAATCCATATACATTCTCAATCTATGGAGCATTTCTATCATACTAGAAAATTCCTTTTTGCACCCTGCTAGTCATTGAATAGCCTCTATAGGCAGCCAGTGCCCNGACCTTAACATATAAACTACTGTTGTTTGTATTTTNTCTGTGNGATACATTATGAACTCTTTGTGTCTCTACTTTTCATTGAACAAATACTTGTATATCTTGTTTAAATCTCTCAGTATCCTTGGATATTACTGACTGCCTTATGCATCAATAGTGTTGAGTATGATTCTAAATCTAGCATAACTGTGTCTTTCTCAGTGGTATTGTGGTTACCAGCAGTTTAGGGTTCCTGTGAACTAGCTGCTGTCAACACTTCAGCTCACTATTATTCATGGATGTATAATTTTTCCTCTAGTAAATGTCTGGGCATTGCATTAAAGAGTGTGTTGAAGTTTGTGAGCAGTAACCANATAGCTTCTAAACGGACTGTATTATTTTGAGCAACCACAGTGATGTTCCAAAATCCAAATAGGTTTATATTTTCACAAATATTTGCTGTTGCCAGTCTTTAATCTAACCCTTCATATGGGCATGAAGTCATTTCTCTCTGTTTTTCCTAGAAATTTGTTTAATATGCTTCTTGGCATGCTCTATAATTTGATGTGTCTGATAAATTATTTGACTAATGGNTAGTTAATTTTTATTAATGATTTGCAGGAATTCTGAATGTGGGCCTGGGAGTGTCTCAGAAGTTACAGTGCTTGTTGAGAAAACATAAGAACTGGAGTTAAGATCCCCAGAACCCACTTAAATGCCTGGTGGACACGGCATGGTATCCTGTTCGNATTTCAGTGTTGGAGTCAGATATGAGNATTCCCATGTAAGGTGANCAGTGAGAGTAGTCTTATCAGAGTTCTGCGGTTGACTCAGAGATCCTGCCTCAACAAATAAAGTGGAAGAGTGATCTAACATGATTCCCTTCACTGCATAATCTAGGGCCCACACACACACACTCACACATGCACACACAACAAATACACATATAAAGAAAAAATAATAGTGTTTATGTGTTCTGGAAAGAAGTGCTTTGTTAATGTACATATAGTATTGTGAGGTACAGAGGGGAGGGATTTCCTCCACTCTGAAATCTTNAGACTATCCATGGTGATCATGCTCTAAACCAGCTAATGTACCACTCTCATTCTGAGGCCCCATCAGCTCAGAGTACCTACCAAAGAGCTCACACACAGGCAACTATTTCTTTGCTAAGGGTAATCCCATANCCCTCAGTTGGGTCTCAGTCCATTTTACCGTCTTTCCTTTCTTCTTTGTCATATTCCAGAACTCCTGCTACAATTGTACATGTTCTTTAATTTCAGGGCCTGTATTGGCCTCCTCATCTTCAGAAAAGAACCTAGACTCATTTACTGAGAAAGAATAGGCTCAACATCTTAAATTCCTTCCCTTGTATTTCACAACTATGTTATTCATTTGATTGACACCTCTACATCCAGTGTTTTTCCCATTGCATTACAGTAATGCCTAGTGCTTACATTACACTTCTTATGTTTGCAACTTCTGTGAGCACAATACATTACATGAACCATCTGAGGTAGTTTTCAGGATATCCCAATTTTCCACATGTAAACTGAGGCACATAATTTGTTTTTTTTTAAACATGTGCATGGCTACAATACAGAAGTCTTAAAGACAGAATCCTAACCCAAGCACAATGTTCTTCTTTGCCTATTTTTTAAACAGAATCTGTTACATCTTCCTTAGGATAATTATACCCAATTTTATATGTTTCCGTTCCATTTCCCATTGCATACTTTTCTATCTTGCAGCCATGTTCTTGTTAGTCCAGTAGATTTTACAGGCACATGCTCACTCAAGTGATTCCAGCTTTCTTTCAACACTGCCACTCTATTCCTGTAATTTCTATCAGAAAAGTTGCTAATAATTTTTCACCTCCTATTTAGGTTTTATACTTTGGGATCTNNACCATTTTCTTGACTGAAGTCTGATCTAAGGTATAATTTGCCCAGATCTANATCACCACCTATTCTACTGCTGTCTCTGAATTCACAGCAGTTTCCTCATTATCCATTCTTATGGCATCCCTGCCTTCACCAAATCCTGCTTCCCTTTTACAATTTTATTTCCAGTCACTTATCTATTAGAATCATCCATTGATCCTCTGGAGAGTACAGAGTTATTGTTCATTTCTTCTTTCTCATTCTTTNAAGTCATGTCCCCATATCCATGGTATCCTTGACATGCAAACAGCTCATAACTGAAATTAGAGGACTGATTTTCTTACCTTTTTGCATAAGTATGAATAACAAGTCTTGGAGACTACTTCTATGAGTTGCTGAATCCCTTTCTAGTCCAACCATTTCAGATACGCCCTAGAATTTATCTGTTAATTACTATATCAGGCACTGTTCCAAGTGCTATACGAATATTTAGTAATTTATTCCTCCCAATGACCATATTATGTAAATACAATTTCTATTGACAAATGAGCCTTGAGAAACCTAGGACATAGAGAAAATAAATAACTTACTGTTACCAGCAGAATGGGGGGAGGGGCTGGCTCCAAGCAGCCTGTTTTCTTTATTATTATTATTTTATTAAGAAAATTTTTTATNCATTTTACACACCAATCAAAGATCCCCTCTTCCCTCCTCTCACTCCTCCAGCCTTCCCCTTCCCCCATTCCTTCCTACAAGAAGGTAAGGCCTCCCATGGGCAGGTACATTTAGTAGAGGCAGTTGGCAGCCTGTTTTCTTACATGGACTGCACAGCAAGTCCTGGCAAGCAAGAGGTAATAGTAGTTTTTCATAGACTATCTAACAGATAAGAGAGGGCACTGGCATTTTGAACTAATGTCTANTTTGGAATGTAGAATGTCATAACTTGCTTATCCACCATCTCAAAGATAAGAGACAAGCAAGGACATTTGAGCTAAGTAAGCCATTTGGAAAGAGAAAAGGACACTGGGAACCAGGAGCTACTTGACTCCTCTGAGATCTCATAACTGAGAGCTGGAGGAGGCATTTCCACTTCCTGGGGTACTAGGTGGTGAGAGGCATTCCTCAGTCTGACAGGCTCCCCTTTTAGCACAGATAATGTCATANCATTTCTCAACACTGAACCTTTCACGGGCTATCCACACTTGGAATAAATACCCTGCACACTAAGGTGCACAGTACTAACAGCAGGAACATGCCCCAGACGATCTAGCTTTTTCATTTTATCCTATGCTCAGCTTACCCTGAGCTTCTCTCTCATTCCCTCGATTCTCACTGTTCATCTCCAGATAGGGTGACTCCGTTCATCCTATAAGTATTAAAATAAATAGTTCCTTAGCTTGGCCTGTTCNGGACATCTAAGTAGTTTACTCTGCCCTCCCAACAAATATTTACTCTCTCACCTCATAGAGGTCTATTGAGATTGGATATTACTATGTTTGTATATTTANTTACATTCCTTCTCTGCCTCTCCCACTAGAAGGCAATTTTGTCATATTCAACAGAATTTTGTCATATTCAACATCTCATTGACAGCACCTCATTTAACACAGAGTGTTTCATATATTAGAAATTTGAAGTATTTGGGTGGTAAGAAATAACAAGTAATACACTTCCCTGGCTTTATAATATTCCTTTGTCTGCCAAATTAGATAAGCTTCAATTTCCTTTATGTTTTCATCTGAAAGGGTATAGATTTAGGAGTGATAGACTTGGGCTTATATCCAGCTGGACCAATAGACTCATCAGCATTTGGGTGTCTTTATAATTTAAATTTTTTCTCTTGTTTGATAAAAGAAAAGTTAGCATTTATCTCAGAGTCAGAATTATCATTCAGTAAAAGAATATATTTTGAATGATTATCTTAGTTCCTAGCATAGAGATTAAAAAATGTTTATTTTTCATTATTTCTTTTGACTTCATGTGGGGTGTGGAGAGGTCCATGTGGATATATGCACTTGTGCGTGTGAATATGTGAGTGTGTGCAGACATGGGCACATGAAGGCCAAAGAAAAACTCAGGAGACATTCCCCAATTGCTGGCACACCTCTCACATCATTTTGTTTTTGTTTTTATTTTTTGGAAACAGTATCTCCCAGTAGCCAGAAATTCTCTGTACAGTGTAGGTTAGGATGGCTGGCCAACAAACCAACAGTTCACTTGTCTCCCCAGCACCAAGATTATAAACACACCACTTCACCTACCTTTTCTATATGGGTTTTGGGAGTCAAATGCAGGCTCAGCTATATACTTCATGAACCAAGCTAACTCCTTCGTCCTCATCCTTTATTTCTTTACTACTAATGTTAACACTATAGTCAACTTAGAAATTGCCTCATTATAATTTCCTGTGCATGCTAAAATGATACCCTTGCTGCAGAGTTCTCAAAAGGTGACAGTTACCATGATAACAACAATTTCTGGTCATGTATCATAAAGGCAACAAAAAATCTTGACTCCTAAATTCCTAGAAAAGCCATGTCCTTCATAGGAAAGACATGAACAATCCTAGATTCATTGGTCCTTCTATCTCTCATTGCTTTTACCCTGTACATCTAACCTTAACTCCCAAAATTTGAGCAGCTGATTTGTGTGTTTACCCCCATCCCTCCTAGTCTTGACAAAGAATGAAAATCATCCTCATCACTTACATATCATTGGCTTTATTTAGTCTACAACTCTGGATATACAAANATGCAGTTTGGCATGAAAGACTGGTAACACAGTTGGTCCTGAAGGCTTATTTATCAGCTAGTGTATCTTAGGGAGTGACACAACCTTTTGGATGTGGGACCTAGTTGAGGAAGCAGGTCAAGGGTATGCTATTGATGGGAATATTGGNACTNNATCCTTTCCTCACTTTGCTTCCTGGCTCCATGAAATGACCAGACTCTACTATTTTACACCCTTTCTTCCTTGATATCCTACCTCAAGACACTCTTAAAAGCAATGAAACATAGCAGAGAATGAGCTTGGACCTTAGAAACCATAAGCCAGGATGGATATTTTATCATTTTCANTTGTTTTTCTGACNTATGTTGCACCAATTGTAAGACGACAAAATCTTCAAGCCACATTTTAAATTCCAACATTTTAATATCCACAAAACTGTTCAAATAAAAGGTTAGATGGAGAAAAGACAGTCAGAAAACAGCACAAGAAGTAAATAGAAATGAAACAAGAAGAAACAGAAACAACAAAAAATATTACAATAAAATCAAGAACTCACTTCTTGAGCAGGTACTGACATACCANGGCAGCTCAGCATTGTATTCAAGGAGAACACAGTCTTCAGGGGCAGCTCAGAGAATTTTCAACCCTTAGGACTGCTAACAGACAGTCTGTNGTTGGGCCTTACATGGTGGTAAAGGCTATCTTCAGAACTTAGCTACTCCCTTGGTCTGTTGGCCAACTGAGCTGTTTGACAGATGCTCATATAAAAAGAAACATCCATGTTCATACTTTTTTGTTTTGTGCTTTGAAATGATAGGAAATATGAACACTAACAAATAGAATAATCCAAAATTTAATATTTTATACTTTGGTTATATTTTAGAATTTGCATACTTAGATGTGTCTTTTAAATATATTAATAAGACATTCTACATAGAAAAAGACTCTGAGGTTTTTCCAGAGGTAAATTTCAAGTCTTTAAGGAAGACTCACTAATATATTTTTTTTAATTTTAGAAAAATTCAATTTCTTCAAATGGATCAACCTGTCTCTGGAAATCTCTCTAATTGAAGCCATTGTATCAAATGTCTATGGATTTACAGATAACCATTTCCATTACAAAGGAGCAGGACTTCTGCTCCTAGGTGGGGCATANTGTCATCTGGTTCATCCATCAGNATGTTTGTTATAAGAGAAATGGCCTGCCTATCCTAAAACTGAGATCCTAAGGTAAAAATTTCCAGATCAAGTGGATTNTAAGTAGGTGACATTGTGTATATAGCAATAAAGTTTTAGGATACAGAGAGGTCACATANTATTAACTTTACAAATACTTCAGCTGAACTACCTACCTTATTCAAACTACCATTAGAGGTACATTGTAAAATATTTTTATGCATGGTAATTTTAAAGCAGGAGATTTTCAGAACTTGTAAATAGAAATTCCCCACCAACACATGAATCTTAGGTGATGCAAATCTGTTCTTGCTGCAGTACCTATAGAACAAATTGAGATAGATTCAGTAGCAATTTGAGGAGTAGCAGCATGTAATTTCAAAGATAGAAGACAAAATGGCTGTTGACATCACCCAGGGAGGCTATTACATAGGCTCATCCCATGGTTCTTTGGAAGGGAGTCCTAAGAGATCACTATGAACATCTCATTCCTCTGTCTGCTTCAGTTCTTCAGGGTCTTGATCTCTGCTGTGCAATTCCTTCTAGCATCATTTTACTTCTCTTCTACCTAAGTGTGATCTTTGATAGACTGACCATGACATATTTTCTATAATGGAAAAACATGACCACACAGAAAGATGGGTTGATTTTTACCCCACTTTATTAAAAACTGATATAATTCATCTATCTTTTTCTTTCCTTTTGTGGGAATATTGTAAAGAAACTGTTCATGAATTTGTTTTAATAGGTGTGCTTTTGATATGGTTCCAGAATGTTCACTAATTTGTGATAACTTTTTAAGTAAGCTTCCAAGTCCTGAAGAACAAACATGACACTAAAGAACAAGGAAAGCCCTAGGGGAACACTGAAGTCTGATTTGCAAAGGAATCTGGTGAGATACTCATGGACTACATTGTTTCTGCCCAGTCATGGCCTTCAGAATTCCTCCCAATCTAAAAAATTCTTTTAAATAGTTCTTTTAAGTAGAACCCCACCAAACTTCCTATTTTGTTAACATGCATACACATGCAAGATAGAAGCAGATAGAGACAGAAATTTACATACATAGAAGCAGAGAAAGAGAGAGAGAGAGAGAGAGAGAGAGAGAGAGAGAGAGAGAGAGAGAGAGAGAGAGAGCCTTTAGTTTTTCATGCATTTAGCTTGGTTTAAGATAGGTGTCACAAAAAGCATGTCCTGAGTAGGATCCACTGCTCAGCTTCCTGCTGGCTGTGTCCCCTCAGCATGGCATTCCAAGGACACACTGCAGGGATACACAAGATTTTTTGGCCAGACTACTGACAGGGTTTAATTGCTAATTGCAACGCTTTTCAATCTAACTGAGAAGAATGGGAGAGAAGCTTGTTCATGTGAACTTGTGATATGACAGGCTTCTTCTACGGGCCTGGCAGGGCACTCAGGGGGATTCAGTGCTCTACGTTCGATGAATGCAACACAAAACAATAAACCTATTTCCTCTTTCTTCTTCTTCTCCTCCTCCTCCTTCTTCTTCTTTTCTTTTAAAACTTTATACTCAACTCCCCTAGTCCATTTTGGAAAGTCATCACTTTCCAAACATAATCTCCTTTTTCAACATAGAAAATCCAATCAATAAAATCTTCTTGTCTGCAAAATAAACAAACATAATGCTCAAACATAAAAGAAAAAAAAAAACCAAATTACTTCTTTTCCAGGAATCTCTGACATATTTTTATGACTGAATCTTTAAAATTCCTTTCTTGATAATATTCTTGTATTAAAATTGCATTAAAATATTTAAAAATTGATTTATTCACTAAATAAGTCAGAAAGTATGCATTGTTAAGCTTTTTAAAGGAGAATATTTAATGGTCTTCAAAATGCTTTCCAATTTTTTTCTAGCATAAGCTGTGATGCTGCTGCAATTGGACAAAATGTGAGAACCATGTTGAATGGGACTCACAATTGAAGATCTCCTTGAGAAAAATAGTATTCTTTTCTTTTCACATTGGTTTACTCAGGGGTATGTGTGTGTGTAAATGTGGGGTGTTCTATGTGCATTTGCAGAATCTAGAGATATCATGATCCAATGTCTTTCTCAATTTTATTTCCATCTTACATTTTCAGGTAGGATCTCTCACTGAACCTGAGACTCACCTATTTGCCAGACTCACTAGCCAGAAATCTTTGGGATTTTCCTATCTCTACCTCTCAGCAATAAGATTATGGGCCTCAGCCACTATGTTGTCCTTTCTACATGGGTGCTCAGAATAGCACCTCATACTTTACCCACTGAGCCATCTCCCCAGCCCCCATGAAAAATAGTAGTATCAATTTCCTACTGATATTACCTAAACAGCTTGTATCTCATCTAATCCTTAAAATGATCTATGACATAGTTAGACATTATGCAATTTGTTTGTATAGGCTAGCTGGTAAGTATCTCACCCTTGGAGCTAATTTAAGGTCTGTTCTATATGGCCTTCTTAACTTTGTTGTCATCTTGGACATTTTCTTACTAAAACACATTACAGATCCAAAAACCAGTATTACCTCCTTTATCACCTTAAAACAAGCCCAAGAAAGACTTTGGCTTGACCACTATAGGTTGTTAAGTAATGTTTAATAAAAGCAGAACTAGTGCATTAGTCTTACTCACAAAGGTGGAAGTTGTGTTTTGAAGAAGTGAAGACAGTGTGCCCAAGTTATATATCTAGCCCAAGAAGTCTTCAGGTACTTCAGATGCTGAGAGCTGTAGTCACAATGATTAAATGAATGAATTGGGATAAATATGAATGAAGTGGGATAAATATGTAAATATTTAAAACTTTAAATAGAGCTGCCAGACTTAACTATGATTACAACTGCTACTACAATGTCATGTTATAAGCACTTCCCTGGACATACTCAGAGATATCAACTACATCATTTCTATCACTTGTGTATGACATCAAATAAATACTACTTCATATCCTTAAGCAGCTACTCTGATTTCATTGTATACTTTGAAAACTTTACAATATTTTCTGCCTTAATTCTGACTTTGAATTTCTTTTGGTTTTCAAATGAAGGAAATGCATGTTCAGTATTTTAAAAGTACAACATAGCTTTGTTCAGAAGGAAAGATATGCTCAGTTTAGGAATAGAATCTGAATGCCAATTATTCTAAATTTTTACTAGTTACCCATCTCTGTCAGTGTTCTATTCCTGGAAAGAGACAACATGACCACAGCAATTCTTATAAAATAAAGGATTTAATTGGGGCTGGCTTATAGTTTCAGAGGTATAGTCCGTTATCATCATGGTGGGACATGGCAGCATGCAGGCAGACATGGTGCTGGAGAGACAGCTATGAGCTCTACATCCAGATCTGAAGGCAACAGGAAGAGAGAAAGACACTGGGCTTGGCATGAGCTTTTGAAATCTCCAAGCCCACTCCCAGTGACACACTTCCTCCAACAAGGCCACACTTCCTAATCCCTGTCAAGTAGTCCCACTCTCTAATGACCAAGCATTCAACTAAGAGCCTAGGGGTTGAAGACGGGGTAATTCCATTTCAATCCACCACATTATCTAAATTGTAAAGAAGGGCATTGTCTATTATACTTAAAATTTACTAAATAAAACTAGACAATACCATTCTGCCTTTGAAGCTACACAGTAATCAATATACCATAAAAATGAAGATCATTGCAAGTGTACAGCTTTACAACATTTGCTGCAGTTAAAGCTTCTTTTTTTTTCTGCAGAAGTGAAGTAAATATGACCAGGAAAAAATGCACTGCAGTGTCCATCTCAGCTTTTAAATGCTTATTGTACATTAATTGATATTTTATGGTAGAATTTTGTTCTACATAACATCAGTTCTAAGCATAACAACAGAAATCATGTGACAGATCCAAAGAATCTGAAAATGATAGGCATGATTAAAATTAGGGGAAATATCCAGTAGGTAAAAATCTTCTGGATCTATATTCTTTATAATATCTGCTTCTAAAAAAAAAATCTAAATTCACACTCAACTGATGGGTAAAATTAATGGCATAATATCTATTGGAGAATATACTAAATGTATAATTTCCCCACAAACACTGAAATGACTGTTTCTGTTCTCTTGGGTATACAATAAAGATTTTTAAATGTTTATACATTCACCTAAAAGCCAAGAGTTCTATCATGTATGCCTTTTGTTGGATTTTTTTTAAATTTATTCTTTGGCAAAAGAAAAACAAAAGGAAACTTATGAATGCTCATATACAAACTGGCTGAAATCAACAAAATACAGGAAATTGAACACACTATAGATGCAGAAAGAATTTCAGATTTCTATCACAGCTCATTTTTCTGCCTGTAACACCACAGTGTATTGTCAAGGGCAGGACGGCCTGGGGTGCTTAGGAGAACAGATGGCAGCTGGGTTAGGCCAGATAGAAGAAAAAAGGAAGGTGTGACCACCCAGCAAGTGCTGGTAAATTATGCAGTTTGCTCTTCTCACCTTCAGATAAAAGAGGAAGATAGGAAGGAAGGAAGGAAGGAAGGAAGGAAGGAAGGAAGGAAGGAAGGAAGGAGGGAGGGAGGGAGGGAGGGAGGAAGGAGGAAGGAAGAGAGACAGAGAGGAGAGAGAAACAGAGAGAGAGAGACAGAGAGAGAGAGAGAGAGAGAGAGAGAGCACACAGGCATGGGAAGATGCATGGCCAGGGTCAGCACTGTAGCCATGTGGAGGTGGTTCAGTCTTAGGGGGAAATTAAGTGTTTGAGACAGGAAAGCAGTTTGGAGATTCTCCCAAGGAGTAGGGAGATGGTAATAAGGCCTTACAGCAGCTGCCTGGAGACCAGCAGTGTCCTTGAAAGAAAAACAAAACCAAGCTCAGTTCATAGTCACAGTTTTGCCTTGGAGAAGACAGTGATATTTGAAAAGGTAGGTGAGACCCGGGATATCAGCTTANGGAACAGACACAGCCACGGCAAGCAGCTGTTCTTGCTTTTCACTGTAGAATGATCAAGAAAAAAATAAATAGACTTCAGAGAAAAAGGACTAAAGCTGAGACTCTTTCTTTAGATGTGAGACCTGCAAAGCACTGGGAAACAGTTACAGATGAGATTATGAAATCATCTCAAGGATTCTCTGTGAATCTCCAGTTATTTTATCCATATTATCATCTGTGGTCATTGTATTTGTAAGCAAAAATATTGTGAGATAATGGTATATAAGAGGAAAATATCTCAGAAAAATTGTTTTCACTCCTTGTGCCAAGCTGCAAAATAATCCGGCCATCCTTCCCACTCTGCTGCTTCAGTCCTGCTTAGTCCAACAGCACTCTGCATCAGTTCACTCTTCTTAAGGGCATTGCCTGGTCTGCAGCAGCATTGCAAACATCTCCATAAAGCCTAAACTGATGTCCTCCACATGATAACACCCAAAAAATAAGGAAAAGAAAAGTGAAAGTGGTGAAATCTGAGCTCCTAATCCTTCAACCACCTTCTCAAGACTCCACTCATCCATCCCCACTTGCTACCATGTACTTGAGGGCTGGCAGCAGGGAAGGAGTAGAGGGGGGCACGGCGCTGAGTGTGAGGAATAACACTGAACAAACTCAGAGAAACAAGAGACAGCAAGGATCTCAGAACTGAAAACAAAATCCGTTGTGGTTGGAAGGTGTGTGGGTGCAAAGAGAGGTCCCTCTGGGAGCCTCATGATGACAGTTCCACAATTTGTAATGGCCTTAGAAATAACAACCACAGATTGATTTGGGGCTTTCTCATGCGGGCAGTGGGGAGCCTTAGAAGGATTTTTCAGCAAGGAAATTGGAGATTAGAAGTGAGGTCAGGAATATGGTCTCTGGTGGCAGTTTAGCATGGACTGGAGGGAGACTAGTGTTGGGGCCTAAAGCTCTGTTTGGGCTCTCCAACAGAGGACAGGGAGGAAACGATGCTCAATTGAACCAAGGTAGAATGGACATAAGTGTGAAGCAGTACTAGGACACAGGAGTGCATTGGAGGGAACAGAACAGAGAAAGACGGACACACACACACACACACACACCCGCCCCGACACCTTTCTAGCGCCAGAATGCCTTGGAATTAGTACAGGATTGGGGGAAAGAAAATAATTATATGTTTAGATTGTGTCTTTGGCTTTGAATCTAAAAATTGTGGCTTCAATAATCTGCCACCTATCCTCCTCCAATATATTAATTACTAGAGGATTCTGCAGAGATTGGCTATTTGTATTAAAATTGAAGTAAGATACAAAGTGCCTATATTTTCACAATGAGTAAATCTAATTGATATCAATTAACATCTCAAATTCTTCCCTTCCTGAAATTAATCTTCGTCTTTCAGAAAATATTCTTAAAATATGCAAACCATTACCATCCTATTGCCTTACAAAACATTGAAGTACTTACAAACTGTTTTGTTTTCTAAATTATATATATATATATATATATATATTTACAAATATATATGTGAGTATATTTAGGTGTATATACATAGATATATAATATACATACATAGATATAGATAGCACTCACAGCATTCCCAAATTGAAAACAATATATCTGTACCAGTTTCAAACTGTCTACTTACCATTTAGAGGCCTTTCGGCAAGATACAAAATCTATTGTGCATTCTTTTACTCCAAACTGCAGGAGTGCAAAAGTGCACACTGTTTCCTTCAGAAATGAAATCATCACTCACAGATGTACTTGTGCTCTCCTTATGCCAAGACGAGACAGATGTGGTTCTATTCACTCAGGGACAGGTGCTATGGAAAAAGAGATAAAACATTTGGAGAAAGTGTAAGCAACTACACTGCTGTTGCTAAATAAATAAACTCCCTGCCAAAAAAAAATACCAAATTTTGCTTATTTCTACTTATTCCTTCTTAATGTTTATTTTGAGATCTAGTAGAGCTAAGTTTTTTTCCGTTTTACGTATCTGTATTGGTCAAGTGTACAGAATTTACATGTATTTGAATAGGTTATATATGAATGAATAGCACAAATGGCCCTATGTGTCAATTTACACCCAAATTCATTCATTTAATAAAACTCCACTTCCTTTCGTACCCAACCCCAATTCCATACAACTTCTAATAAGATCATCTTCACAATCCTTATACCGGCATAAATGGTGTAATAGGGAAGTCAGGAGGGTTCTAGCAGTTTGGATAGGGGAAGAAAACAATTGCGTGTTTGTCTAAGAAGCATTTTGGTGAGGTACAGACTGAGAACAGTGCCGGAGAAGAAATCTGCAGCTGCTGGGTTAGGGCAAAGAAACAGAAAATGATTTTGATTTTAGAGATTCATGTTATATCTGACTCCAAAAGAAGGATCGGGTGGGCATCAGCAGCTGGAGAAGATAGGCAACTGGGAGAGATGATGTGATTTTAAATGTATTTAATCACACTGCGTAGAGAGAGAAGAGAGGAATCTGCAGCTGGGCCGAGGAAGGAAGGTGGGGAGCTACGTTGGAATATTGTCCCAGAAGGATCAGGAAATATGTAAATACATAGAATGATTCTACAATGTGACAGGGTTGTAAATGAAAGACTCTGTCTGCTGGTGTAGACAGAAATAATTAAGAGTAACAATAAGTATGGTTAGGAAATAGACTCAGATTCATCCTCAAACGAAAAGGTCAGAAAACCGCTGGACAGAGTCATATAATGTAAAAAATCACTCTGCTTAGCTGATACTTATCTCTATTATATAAACTATTTCATGATCATTCTTTAATAATCAGTTGATCGAAAATACACCAGGCATGGACATGCTACTGAGCACAGTGTACTAGAAAACTGGTGAGTCTTAAGGTAGTATCAAACCTTCAGAATCCTAGAGAAATATGTCAGAAATATAAATTGGGGTGGGTTTGATAATATTTGTAGAACAAGTTTGAAAATTCATCAATAAATAATCACTACTCTGTGTTCTACATTAGGAAACTTTAAGCACATATGGAGCCTGTGATACTTTGAGCACATAGTTTTGTATTTTGGTTTATTTTCTTGTTATTTGTCTTGCAAAATGTTGTGTAAAAGAAAATATAATTGAACTTTCTTTTTGCATATTGCAAGCAAATGCTGAGTTGAGTGTGTGAAACTTCCACAGACAATTCCCCTACCAGAGAAAAGTGGTTACTACATAATTTCACTGCTTTGTATATTTCATTTGGGAGAGCTAATTGCTTTTGTTTCTTCATTTAAAAGTTTAAGGTTAAACCTGATGTTATAGATTCCAGGTATCTGAGATCCTTATTAACAATACCTGCATTGATTTCTTACACTACATTTTATAGAATAGAATGCTGAAGTCAGCCAGCATCATAGTGAAGTGATTTATAACTAAAATTTAAATTCATGCTATAATAACCAGGGAGTTATTTGTTTTTTACAGGAAAAAAAGGCAAGCAAAAATAATTTCCATAGTGCCAGGTTTATTTTGCTTGGGATTATTTGCTGTCTTGAGATATTGCTTGTGAGAAATGATTTTATATTATGTCTAATTCTTATATCCATGATGTTGAGATTTCAGATAAAATAGATACTTTGTGAATAACTAGCAATGTCTTCTTTTTAGTTAACTAAATTATTTCAGTTTGGAACTATGATAAAAAAAAAAAGACCGAGCATTCACAATATTCTCCACATTATGAAGTAGCAGTGGTGGATGACAGGGTAGGAGGGATGTTGTACAAGAATCTGTCTTTAGTTGTTGCTGCTTGTTTGTTTGTTGTTTAGTCAACTTTCCTCACCAGGGGGTGCCTTTATCTATGCTTTTCAAAGCTTGACCAATGAATCCAGCTTAATACAAACATTTCCTTTAGCAGCAGAATAGTCAAAGCCTGAACTGGTTAAAGACAAACAAGAGATTTCAGTTTGTCTGAATGCCAGAAAGCACACAAACAACAATTATCCAAGGCATAAAACTCATCTTCATGTTCAGAGAAGCTCCGAGTAGCAATGGGTGCCCATTGTTCAATGTCATTCCGTGTGCCCCTAGCAGCTCTCTGATTGGAAATATACTCTTATTTTGTGTTTTCCTTACAATTTCTGTCAATAACAGTCTTGAAAGTAGGTTGTATTTTTCCCTTTCAGTGAAGCTGGAAGAAGCAAGTGTATAAAAAAATACTGTTACTTCCTTACATTTATATTTCGTACAACCCAGCATTGATTTGCTCCTTATTTAAGCAACATTTTCTTGATAAATTAAAAAAGCAGCAATAGCCATTACTGCAGGCTATATACAGCCTCTAATATCACTTAAGCATATTACAGAATATAATATCTGGTACTTAACGACTAACTTGCATATGAAAGCTCACATAATGTCTCATAAAACCCTTAAAATGGCTTCAGTTTAAGAGTCTCTTTAAAAAAAAAACACCTTCAGGGAATATTGTAAATGAAGTAGCACTCTAGCCCTGGAAAAAAAATTCACACACTTGCAGAAATTTTTAATATAAATTGAACACATTAAAAATTAATTTTGCATGACCATTTCGCATTGCGGTGCCAACGCGTAGTTAAGATAAGGCCTTAACTCTTCTTTGTTTAAAGTAACGTGGAAGCTCTTGGCTTTCCCTTTCTGCTTTCATCTGTACGTAATTATTATTTTCATTAATCAGAAAGCAGACCCCCTTTTTTCCTATTCTGACAGTCTCAGCTGGAGTTGAAAGAAACCCTACCTGAGTCACCAGGGTAACTTAACCATAAACTTCTAGGCAACTCATTAAAGAAAGGTGTGAGCTGACAATTAACTAAGGCGGCATCTATCCTCCTTCAGCCCTTTAAAGCAAGGAGCTCAGAGCAAAGCTTACTCTTCAGAAAAGCAGCTTTCTGCAGGAGAGACCTGCCTGGCTGGGCCATCACTTTCCCTTCTCAAACTACTACTGATTTGAATCTGCTCTCTTGCTTCCAGCTGCCTGGTGGTAGTCCCTCTTTGTATGTGTGCTTTTAGCATGGGCATTAACAAAGAAACACAAAATACATTTTTTCGTTAACATACTATTCTTTGATGAACATAAAAAGGGGCAAAAATAACAACCAAAGGCATTTTGTTGTATATGTGCAGATCTTTTTATTAGTCTCATGGCCACAATTTTATAACAACAAAATTCCCCAAGTGTGCATCAGTTGCAATAAGACATTGACGAATGTCTTTCTCTGCAGAGAGCTGGCGCTGCATGGATGTGACATGCCGTAGTTTTCTGTGGTTCTGACATGAGCAGGCAGTACATGATGCCAGTGGGAGCTTACAGGAAGCCACTGGGTGATTCACAGATTACATCTCAAGTGATCAATTATAACAAGGTGGGGAAGGGCTGACCTAAGAATGGACCCCAGACCTTAGATCAGAGGTGCTATATAAATCTGGCAAATGAAGCAATACGGAAACTAAGAACTCATTTTCACTATCCAAATGAGAGATTTTGCTATGCAAATCTTAAAACCTGAAAAGGGAGAGCAAATCTTGGGCTTATGTCAGAATTATTGTTGATCATGCTAGGAAGAGGACAGAGAGTTTTGTACAAGATTATTTCTATAGCTTTCTCAGACTTCCAAAAGCCCTGTTGAAATTTTATAATGCATTCCCATTTCTTTCAATTCATGTACTCCATGCAAATACAACATAAGGTACACAATTGTATAGACTCCAAAGACCTTGAGAATACATGCATAACTGTGCTGACTTCCAAGGAGATATTAGACCCTGGAGGTATTTTATTTTGAAAACCATCATTTCCACTATAAAAACATGGTGAAGTCAATATGTCTGGAAGAGGTGAAAAGAACTGTCTAACTGCTTACAAAAGCGTAAACACCTTCTACCACACTCCCCTACCACAATCATAATGTTACCCTCAAGTATTAGAAGCCATGGACTTGTTCTGAAAATTCACAACCTATTTTTCCATTGAAATGCTTCTGGCCAGACAGATGTTTAGCCATTAGTTTATAGCAAAAGCAGTCTCCTTGACTACAACTTTATTTGGGTAAGATGTGTGAGTCCAGCTTGCTTTTTGTTCATTTATTTGTTTGTTTTCATTTTTTTTAAAGGGGAAAGTTGTGATGAGTAAATACTGGCAAGGGATAGATATTTTATAGTCATGAGAGGACGCAGGATAACACAGGTACAACAAATTTAAATGTAAGCAACAGCAAGTGTCTCCAGAGAAGCACACTCCTATGGAGTGTCTGAATTCTGAAATGCAGGTGTATAAAATGTCATTGTCTCTGTCTCTGTCTCTCTTTGTCTCTGTCTGTCTCTATCTCTCTGTGTGTCTTGTTATCTATCCCTCTCTCATACACACATATGCAGAAATCAATGGGAATCTGTTTAAGCCCAAATTTAAAGCAATTACATAAAATTATTTCTCAATACCCGTTTATTTCAGTGATGAGCTGGTATTAAGCTATACAGCTGATAAAGGCAATAGAAATATAATAGCCTATATGATTAAAAGTACAAGAAATTTTTAATTAAATTATTACTTATTTCATAATTTAGAATCATGGGGAAATCAAAGAAAATAACTATACATATCAATCCTGATTAGATGTTAACACACAAATAACTATGTTTGCATAATGATTAAGAAATGCACAAGATTGTCAGCAGAGTTTTCTCAGGAGCCTGAAGGAGTAATTTCAAATGGCAGTGAAATCACTGTGGCAGAGAAAACCCTGAGTTTCAAAACACCTTACTGCAGCTTCTAGTTATCAGGAGAATCTAGGAAAATTCTGATGAGATTAGCATATTTGGGTACTACTGTAAGTTCATATATCTGAACTTTTGAGTAATAAAAATAACATGAAATTTATTTAGCATATATGTTTGTAATGGCTAATCTTAGTTGTCTATTTGACTATATCTAGAATGAACTACAATTCAGAAATGGAGGGCACACCTGTAATCCAGATCTTGAGGCTTTGATCTAGGCTACACCCTCTGCTGGAAGCCTATATAAGGACATGGAAGAAGGAAGGTTTTATTCTGCTTTGCCTGCTTACCCACACCTTGCCAGCACATCCATTCTTTCACTGGCATTGGAACCTACTTCTTCAGGATTCCAGCATATACAGAAGANCAGTTGAGACACCAAGCCTTGTAGAACTGAGAAACTACTAGACTCTTGGACTTTCCATTCACAGCTAGGCATTGTTGGAATAGTTGGATTGTAGCCTGTAAGTCATTCCAAAAAATTATATATATATATATATATATATATATATATCTGTGTATATATACATATATGTAGAAAGGTACATATCTATATATATATGTAGAGAGATACATATATGTGTACATACATATATGGAGAGAGAGAGTCATTCCATGTTCTGTGACTCCAGAGAACCCTGAATAATACAATGTTCATTCTCTAAAGTATAAATGGTATAATTAAAAGTGATTGATATATAAACTTTATAATATGTCTTAGCTGATCGTGTGTGTGTGTGTGTGTGTGTGTGTGTGTGTGTGTGTGTGTATAAGACTTTCCTAATGGAGCAT
>LZPO01076909.1:2638-16364 GCA_001675575.1 Neotoma lepida
AGAGCCAAATACAACTTTTATAAACCAAAAAAAAAACATATGGCTTCTAAAGTCAGTATCTGAGTAGGTGATTCAAAACTGATTAGACACAACTAAATAGAGAATTGATAAGTTGGAATTCAGAACTAAGAAAATTAATCTGTTTACTGATGAGAACTGAAAACATGGAAAATAAGTGNTCCCTGACTATGTGAGTATTCATAGTACATCATACTTTATATTAATATGGACATAACATGCTTACACACTGTTAGGAACTGAATGAGTTAACAACATTTGTATAGAAGAGTCCTTTACCTTTAGCTGAATTTACCTTGTCAAAGTGTTTGAGCTACAGTTTCCGTTCAGTTCAGATGGAACCTGACTAGGCTTAATCCTGGTGTCNCAGACCTGAGCAGTGAAGCATCTGCAGACCCTGCAGCCATCTCAAGCCCTTTATCTTTCTGACTAGAAATGAAAGCAGAAGAAAAAGACATCCTTAAGGCAAGTGATGTTAAGATAGATAGATTAATTAATTAATCAATTTTAAAAACCACCCCACTTCACTAAACAAAGAGCTAGAATGGCCAGAGAGTATGTGTTGAAGGCAATATGCCTACCTAGACTTGTCTGGCTTTAATGGCTTTAGAATTACTAATTTGTAGAAAATAAAATTATATATGATGAATTTGATTAGGTCTTGCTATTTTGCCTAGTATATTTCCCACATAAAAAATTAGTGGCCAGATTATCCTAATTCTTCTTAAAAAAAGAATTTATTTTTATTTTATGTGTGCATGTTTGCCTGCATATATGTATGTATGTGTGCCATGTGAATGCCTAGTATCCGTGGAGGCCAGAAGAGTATCGTGTCATCTGGAACTGGAGTAGCAGNTGGTTGTAAGCAGCTGTGCTGGTGTAGGAGGCTAACCTGGTCCTCGGGAAGAGCAGCCAGTGCCCTCAAATGCTGAACCATCTCCCCGGCCCCATTACATTAGTTCTTGATCCAAAGCTGGCTTTCATTTTTAAGCCTTTCTTTGCCATTGGCAAACAGGTAAAATAAATTATGTAATAAATCTTTTCTACCTTTAATTTCTGTGAACATAGTCAACTAAATCTTGTCATTATTTCTTGTGGTTGCAAGAGATGGAATTCATTAGCAAATTTATATTTCTAAGAAGAGGCTTACTTACTGTGAAACAGTTGCAAATATTAATTTTGACAGGAAAATTGCTTTTATAAAATTAAAGATTTTAAATATTACTTTAGGGAGATATGTAGATAATTTTTCAACTGTAACTGAAATGATTTTGTTTACAAATTTTAATTTAGAAAATCTTTTAAATTTTAAGAAAAAANCATTTCCATAAGATACAATCTTTCTCTTTTATCCCATCAATATATCTTAGTAAATAACATTTAATAAACTGTATTTTAATTACTTGGAGCTGAATCAAAACAACCAATCCATTTCCGGAGAGATTGTTCAGTGATTAAGATCACTGGCTGCTCTTTCAAAGGACCTGTGATCAATTCCTAGCACCCACATGGCTGCTTAAAACTCTCTGTAATTCTAGTTCCAGAGGATATGATGCCCTCTTCTGGCCTCCATGGGTGTGAGGCACACAGTGGTACACAGACATACATGCAGGAAAAATGCTCATACACATAAAAGTAAAAATTAAAGATATTAATAAATAAAAACTAACCCTACATACAAGCATACAAACACAAAGCAGCATCAAGTTACCCTTCATAAGTACTATAAAGTGCATCTGTCTTTATTTTATAACTGTGTGAGAAAATTATCACAGGATAAAAGCAGACTGAGCCAGAGTGCAGCACATTTCACTGCTAAAGTTGTCTGTTCTGGAAATAAGCAGATTAGCAAGACCACCCTTAAAACAATCTGCAGGGCCCAGCCATCTGTCTTGCCCTATCCCCAAACTCAGGCAATGCATCTGTGTTCTTAGTTCTTCCTAGTCTACTGTAAATAGATAGCAGTGCATCTGTGTTCTCAGTTCTTCCTAGTCTACTGTAAATAGATAGAAGTGCATCTGTGTTCTCAGTTCTTCCTAGTCTACTGTAAATAGATAGCAATAGGGCATTTTCTTACCTCTATTGAGTATATTGAGCATATCATTAAAAACACAAATTAAATTGGAGTGAATGACCAATAGACACAATTAAGCACTAAGAACCTCCAAAATGCATTCAAGTAGTCAAGCCCAAATGTAGTTACAGCTGAAAAATGTAACTTCTGTCCCGCCAAAGAATCTTTGGGTCTTTCTAGAACATTCTAAGGGGTGGGGAGCATTTACAGTATTAGGTTACAGTATTAGGTTGCAGTCTGTGATTTACCTATTTAACCCCAAGGTCCCAAGTATTCACATTCTTAGTTTTTATTACAAAATCCAGTCAGTTGTATTAAAGTCAAAATGCTTTTACTTGTGACTAGAGAGTTAAAAGTCTAGTTTTTACAGTTTCCCTCTTTGGAAGCCAAAAGCTGTAGTCAAGATAAGATGACAGTCCAGGACTGTGTTGGGTGCCAGTTGCTCTAGCGGTGGGGTAGGTGGTAGTCTAGAATTCTGTGTAGTTTCAGTGTGTCTCTTGAAAACTGTTGACCTGGAGCTTGCCTGAGAATGGATGTAGTTACAGGGCGATAAGTACAAGCACTGCTAGAGACCATACTCCAACCCCCCAAGAGAGAGAGTGGAGATAACGATAGTTGTTGTTTGATGTGGAATAGTTTAAGTAATGATGAAAAGTCCCACAGTTTATCCAACTTTTCCTTAACATTTTTTTACAATAAAATTGATTCTGCAACCTATCAATTGGACATAATCAATTTGTCATTTTAATTTGACTTACTATTACCAAGGAGAATGCATCTAAGAGATTCTAAAATTCATGAGTGACTCACTCACTTGTCAGATGCTCGCCATTAACACCACCAATTATATTCTACAACGCTTTGGTCAAACTGAGTATGAACATACTTTTAGGAAGGATGACTGAGTTTTACAATATTNGGATATTATCAGGGCAGTGTGTTCAGTTATAGCTATATTACATGCCTGTATTTTCATTATCATGACTAGGAAATATATAAAAAATATAGTCGAATAAATATGGAGGGGATAAAGTGATTCATTAAAGTTACCTTTACTTTTCCTTATAATTTAAAATGTGGAAAATGCAGAGAAAGAGTGAAACGGAACTCTTTNCATATCTAAAAGCACTCAGGGATACTTATCACAACCAAACTCTAGGTAGCTTTAGACTCTGCTCAAAATAATGTGTGTTTCCCTTGATCAGAATAAATGGTTTTCATAATAAAAGGAATAGAGAGAAGGTATAGATCAGNCCTCCTCAAGCAAGAGTGATAATGTACCTTCAATGTTGATCAAAATCAGTAACAGTAAAACTTTGTTACTTTTAAGTATGAAAAAGAGCTGAAACTGTATACTTTAAAAAAAAACATTGGGGAAAAGAACTTCTGTGATCTTGGAGTGAGTAAACAATTCATAGATAGCTCACAAAAGAGAGAGAGAGTAGAAAAACACATTACACACAACACTAGAGTGGTTATATTGTGTACCCCAAATGAATTTCACTGTATATAAAGTATCCCTCAATATAGCTTCTTTAAAACTTTTGTCGTTACTGGGTTCCAAGATGAAGTTAGTACTAGTCTATAAATTATTTGAAGGCTTTTACTCTAGCCAGCACAGCTGTAGAATTTTCATGCTTTATTATATGCCTAAATTTATCTATCGCTGCTTTTAAATTTTGATTTGGAAGGCTTCCTTGTTGCACAATTTAAAGACTATATTTACTGAAGCCGGGCACGGTAGCAAGCCTCTGTACTGCAGCCCCCAGAGAGGCTGAAACAGGAGGATCTTAACATTTGAGGGCAGCCTGGGCTATAGGCTAAGACCTTCCTTATTTCAACACTTTTAAAGTCTACTTTTGAACACTCCTTCAAAGTGAAATCAAGAAACTGACCCTTACTAACGGAGATCATTCATAAAGGAATGCATGTTAGAGTCATTAAAGCAAGCGTGGTTGAATATTAACTTGACTTAGCTGTGGCAATGGTAGCTGACTACCTCTATCAGTATTCCCATTTATTTTAAAATTCTTGCCACAGATAAAGACTTCCAATCTCTTGTACCTGAAAATTTTAGGACCTGTCTTTTGTATTTAACACTAGCTAGTTCTGAGGATATTTGTTAGCATTAGAATTTTACNAAGTTCTGCCGTAGGAAAACAGCAGAATATGAATATAACTGACTCCCTAACATGACAGATCCAGATGCCAGGATAGTTATGCTGCAGCCTGCGGATCAAGCTGACCCACTGCCTTTTCATTTTCCCCTTCTAAAGTTTCATTATCCCTTCTTTCACTTACTTTGTTAGTTATCAACATGTATCACTTGCCAAGCTCTGCTCTAAGTGATAGGAAAAGACAATTTTTCCTCAAGGATTTTAATGTCCCTTGGTGGGAAGAGAAGAGTAAACAATAAATTACCATAAAGTCTGATAAGTGCTGAGGGGCAGTCTAGAAGCTCAGAGGAACCTCCAGACCAGAATCAATGACTGCAACCAGAAAGAGTGCCTGGACCAAGTGCCAGCCAAACTGAGACCTACAGAATGAGCAGGAAATAAGCTGGGAATTTAATTGGGGAATGGAGAGATAGAATGTTTGTGGTGATATTTTATCTGTGTCCCCCAATAAAATTTATCTGAGGGTCAGAGGAAAAAGGTCAGCAGCTAGTACCAAAAACAGAAGTCATGCAATGTTAGCACACACCCTTAATCCATCTGGTTCTCTGTGAGTTCAAGATTACACTAGGGAACAGAGCCAAGCGTGGTAACACACGCCTTTAATCCCAGCATCAACCATTGAGGTCTGGAGGTCTCTACAGACAAATAGGAAGTGACAGAGCTGGGCAGGTAGAGGAAGTGATGTAGCTGGGCTGAGAGAGCCAATTAGAGAACAGAACAGAAAAGGCATAAAAAGCCTGCTTAGACAGGAAGTTGCTCTTTTTTGGAAGCAGCGGCNAGGTGAGGTAGCTGGTGGCTGTTCCTAATTCCTCTGATCTCTGTCAGATTTTCACCCCTATTTCTGGCTCCGTGTTTTTATTAATAAGACCGTGTAGAAATTCGTCTTAAAAATGTTCTTAGTATTCCTTGAAGAAAAAACAACAAAAGGTAGGGAGTCGAAAGTAGGGTGAGTTTCAAGAGGAATGGAAAGCAAAGGAAAACACTTTGAGGTGGACAGGGCAAAGAAGTGAGAGATGGGGCTAGGAAGGAGTGCATTAGGGCCGGGATGTGTGTAGCTCATTGGTAGAGCATGTACTGAGCGGTATGAAGCCCTGTATTTGAGTCCCAGCACCACTGGGGTGGGGGAGTGTGAAAGCATTGACTGCCTCATATAAGGATCCTAAAGGCATNAAGGTGGTAGATCCCAGGATGGTGCGAGTGCAGCTGTGAGGGGATAAAAAGAAGACTGGGAATCAAAACTGTAACTCAAGGGGAAAATGTGAAAGTAATCTTTAAAAATCTATTATGAAAATCATTTTATATGTGGTACATAGAGTGATCCTCTCCTCACAAGCGGTTACTAAGCATGTGTGTTTCTGACACTATTACTATATGTTGTTTGTTTGTTTCATTTGTTCATTGTGGTGCTGGAGTGTGTAGATTTGTTGTCTAAATGCTGACTTAGTAGAACTTATTTTTTTTCTNCTTCTGCTGTCTTGACTTAATTTGGCAGGAGTATTTATTTTCTATTTACCATCAAGCTGAAGTTTGCTTTTGTTATTTTGGGAGGAGCAAAGTTGGTGAATAGTTGAAACATCAACCAGTATTTGAAAATGCACATTATAAGGGAAGAAACAATGTAAAGTAGTACTGCTGAATTTTAGAAAAATCTAAATTATTTTTAAAGTGAGATAAATTATTTTACAGTCAGCCTTAAGTGAGTACATAAAAGAAAAAAAATAGTATAGGAAAAACTGCAAAATCTAACAAATTTAGTGCAAATCANTTTGTAGTTGAAAAAAATAATAGATTTTGGTGGATCTCATTGGATTGTATTTTTTATTGTTGTTTTGTTTTGTTTTAATTAATGGGAAAAACAAGACCTAATTTGAGTTCCCTGATTGGAGAGCTGAGTGTGTACATGACTCACAGGCCTTTGTACTGCCATACTGAGTATATGCTTCTGTTCTGCAGAGGAAGAGGCTGCCCCAGATGGCGCTGTTGCAGAATACAGGCGAGAAAAGCAAAAATATGAAGCTTTGAGGAAGCAGCAGCCGAAGAAGGGAACTTCCCGGGAAGATCAGGTAACTTCAAAACCGAAGTCCATGCATAGTTTAATGCTTAGTTTTATTCTCTTCCAGTGTTGCTATAATANGATTATGTGTCCAGGAAAGCACTGAAGAAGACAATGTATGGGGCGGAATGCAGTGACCTTGACCATTCATAGGGATCCAAATTTTAAAGTTCTTCTCAGATGCTTATGTGAAAAATCCTTGAAACATTGAAATTTTGACTGGTCCGCTCATGTCAAATACAAGAACATCATAAAGCCCCATGTTTTCAGAAATGCAGTGGGTCTGCCTCCTGCAGTAAAGCAGCAATGGCTGCAGGCAGTGCGAGGACCTCTTCCAGCCCGGTGTGTCCCATGCTGGACATGAGACAGCATGCTGCCTAAGATTACAGGGTTTAGGCCATAAATTGATTTCCACTGATTTCCCTATTTATTGCAAGAAAATTTCCCACTGTTTTAAAGTAGTGATGTGAAAAAGTTAGCAACTGAGAAGAGATAGAATAAGCTGGCCAGCTGGCCAGGTGGTGTGGCACTTGATAAACCAAATCTTCCCATTGCCCTTTACATTGAAAAGGTGGGAGGCTGGAGCTGGAGTTGCCTCAGTGCTTAAGAGCACTTGCTGCTCTTGCAGAGGAGCAGTATTTAGTTTGTAGCACCCACATGGTGGCTCACAGCCATTCATAACTCCAGTTGTCTGTAACTCCAGTTNCAAGGGATCCAGTGCCCTCTTCTGGCCTCCTCTGGCACTAGGCATGCACATAGTACACATACATACCTGCAAGCCAAATACTCATACACATGAAATTTAAAAATCTTAATGGGGGTGCAATCTAAAATAGATTTTTGGTGTTACCTTGTACATATGAGCATATACCATTTTAGAGATATAAATAAAACAAGCAAAATAAAAGCATATTAAAATTAGAAGCCTATTTGGTTAAGTTAATCTAATCAGAAACTGTGTTNTACATGACATTTAACTACTGGTAAGAAAGGATCATGATCCTGATAAGTTAACATGAAAATAAGCATAGGGAAAGTTCAACAAGAAATCTGGTGTTGGAGATTTTAATTAGAGAATACTAACATGCGCAGTCTTCAGAAGAAATGACACACCGAATGAAATTAAGAAAAAGTGCATTATTAACTTGTTCTCATGGAGTTACAAAGTTCCTGCATAGCCACTACATTTGTAGTAGCTCCCCACCCCACCCCAGCCTTAAAGCAAATAACTGTTAAGAACCTAATCTCTATTTTTAGTGGTCCACAAGTAGGTAGCTAGCTCTCTGACTTCTCTGAACTATCCAGGAAAAGAGCCAAATGAGTGAGTAATACCAACAAAAAGCTGTGAGTGTTATTGCAAGGAACTGTATAAATGGTGACAGTAGGATCTGCACACAACCAAAGAACCTTGGAAGGTCTCTCTGAGAAAAGGATCTTCCTGAGTTTACAGATCAACCAGGAGATACCCAGGTAAAGTAGAAGCAGTGTGTGGTGAGGCAGGATCAGTGTGTGAGGAGTCTGTATGAGAAGTCTTCACCCTCGTTCAAAGAAGAAGGACACTAAGTATGGCTAACCCAAACAGAAGAAGACAAAACTNAGATAGAAAATAATCAGGAGTCTGCTCTTTTGAATCATGTTAAGGATTTAGATTTATTCTGTGCTGTAAGGAAGCATTACTAGCAGGAAGTAACATGATATCATTTGTACTCTGGGACCATCTTACCCAGTCTCAAAACAGTGAAGAGTAGACTGGAAGCACAGTGGTCTACTAGAAGACTCTAAAGATATTCCTTTCATGAAAATGCTGAGTCATTTTCCAGCAAATGCCAACCAGAAAGAAATGCTTCCATTGTGGGTGCTATCATCACCTACAGTGTTCCCCAGAAATGGAGTGTCGTATCTTCTGACCTGCATCTGTTACTTTAGGCTGTACCTAGACCAAATCTGATGATCTTAAATGAAGAAGAGCTCAGAATGAGCAAGGAGATTTTTGTTTGTTTTTAATGGTTTTAAGCAAATGTCAGTAGCATGATAATTAGCCCTAAAAATGAACCACCTTTCCACTCTAACTCCGGGAAAGATCCACATCTAGCATAATTTTACATTTTCATTCTACTAAGAAATTCTTGTTCCTTGTTTTTACTGTTCTTTATTTCCTCAAAACATATATTTCCAGGCTGGAGAGATGACCCAGCCAGTTAAGAACACATACTGCTCTNGCAGAGGGCCTGAGTTCAGAGTCCATGTTGAGTGGCTCACAACTGCCTGTGATGCCAGCTTCAAGGAGACCCACTGCCTCTGACCTCTGTGGGTACCCACACACAAATGACATACACTGTGAGTACCCAGATACACACATAATTAAAACTAAAAATAAGCTTTTAAAATGATGTATTTATTTCCATTTATANAAGAGATCACCTTTAAAAATTCATATAGCTTACTTTTAAGATTCAGATTAGTTAGATATGGAGATATATATACAGAGATATTTATGTTTAAAACATAAACAAGCATGTGTGCACACAGTCTTGAATGACATTTACCAAAACTGGTAACACTGGCTGTTCTGAGTGATGAAGCAATAGCTTTTTCTATTTTGTTTCTCTGTTTTCCAAAATCTCTGCAGTAATCTTTTTTCTTACTATAAATTAAACACAATGAAAGCTATAGTCAACGTAGTATTTTGTTTTTTTTTTACTGAATCAAATTTAAATTAAAAACAAGGAATGTTAACATTATTTGAAGATCTTAATTCTAGAATACCTACTCTAAAAGCAGATAAAAATGTCCAAGTCCTAACACAGGTGGCCTTCAGGTTGCCTGGGATGATATTTTGTTGAAATGTACACATTTTGCCAATTTCTCTAATGTAGCAACCATGGTAATGTATATATTTTCCATTCTTGTCCATGTGGGAATTGAGTATTTTATAAAGTAATATACTTTTCACTACCTTTTTTTAGCAATAGCTGCCATGTTTCTTGCAAATATTTTGACACCTTTATTGAACTCAAACTAGACTGTAATATTGCTTAATTGTTTCTTGAACTGTAATCTTAATGATCTCAGGATTGAGATCATTTGTCATGGAGTCTAAGTACCTCTCCTGTCTCCTATGCCTGTCACTCCCATGCTCGACTAGCATTCACACATCCCTTGAATGAAGAATTTAGAATTGAATTAAAATACCAAACTTGTTCTTAGGCCCTTGATTTTTCAGGAAGGTTGTGCTCCCTCCCTCCTTCTCACAAAGAAAAACTCTTTAAAACCTAGAGTAGGAAACTTTCATTTCTAGCCCAGGTTTTCTGCTCATATTCTAGAAGACTGTTAACTATAACCAGGAGGAGATATGATTAGAAAGGTGTAGCCATTTGTTGCTTCCTCTAAGTATCATTCGTATTCTATGTAGATGAATATTACTACACAAGCCATTTTCTGGCCTCAGATTATTTTTTTTAAGTGTGTTCCCAGGTCAGAGTTGCTGAATTAGAGGGAATGCTCACTTTAGTTTCTAAGACATGTCAAGAGTTTTCTTAAAATGTTATTTTACTTTACCCATAGTCCACCAATTGACAGGTTCATCCATTCTGCCTTCCTAGTGTGGATGTTTTCACATCTCGTATTTGATTCAGCATATGCTGGTGACTTGCTCTTCTGTTGGGAGAGCACTAAAAACTTGTCAATGAGCATGTAGTTTACAGAGTTAGAATGTCTCTTGTGTGAGCCTATTTAAGTCTTGGGATAGAAAGTACTGAAATGTGTCTAAGGGAAGATGCCAAACAGGACAGTGTTGGGTTTACTAATGCCACCGCTATGGCCTGAAAGCAGTTTTTTGTTTTTTGGTTTTTGGTTTTTCGAGACAGGGTTTCTCTGTGTAGCTTTGGTGCCTTTCCTGGAACTCACTTGGTAGCCCAGGCTGGCCTGGAACTCACAGAGATCTGCCTGCCTCTGCCTCCCGAGTGCTGGGATTAAAGGTGTGCGCCACCACCGCCCGGCCCTGAAAGNAGTTTTATTAATTTTTTTTNAAAGGCCAATATTTACCTGTGTCTTACATCCAAGTAGGATATTTTCTTTTCTACCAAGTGTCTCTCTTCGGATGATCTTTATCAACAGTGTAGCATCTCCTTGTCATTTCAGACCCTTGCACTGCTCAGCCAGTTCAAATCTAAGCTCACGCAAGCAATTACTGAAACGCCTGAGAACAATATCCCGGAAGCAGAGGTGGAGGATGACGAAGGATGGTAAGGAATTGGATTTCTTTGTGTTGACCATGAACAAGTGGCTCAGAATAAAGACACTGGGACATTTCAGACTTTACCCTCAGCACTGTAGGGCCTCCTCGCCCTTTTATTTCAGTTATAAAATGAAATAAATGAACTCACCAATCATTCACTTAATGTCAGTATTATGTGAGCCAGGAAAAAAATGCATAAGAAAGATTTGATACCCAAAGTAATTTTTAAAATTATTAAAAAAAGATAAGATTTATGTTAGACAGCCAGGAAACAAACTTAAAAGATAGTAAATCAATATATTTTTATACTTTCCCACAAGCATTTTAGAATTTAGTCATCTATTTTAGTAATATACTCCCTGCAACTTCCTGTTCAGGTTTATCTACAAGATCCTCGGAACATGGGCATGATTAATTTTATCTTTAGATACTTTTCAGCTTTTAAAGAAAAGACATGTATGTGCTGTGCGCTTAGAACTTGATCTTATTCTGGGGAAGAAGGTATAAGCAAAGACCAAAAGCAGTCAAACCGCCTTTTCCCTTATCACCCCCTGTCCTCAAGTTGACTTCCCATGCAGTATATTAGGCCTCCCCACACCTAACTGCCTCCACCTCCCACAGTACTCTGGCTCAGGCACATTTGAAACAAGCCAACCAGTATAGTACCCCCCACACGCATGACTCACCCTCTGGAGCCTCTGAACTGTCACGTGTGCCATTACCCCAACCTAGAATCATGGCCCCATGCTCCCTGCCAACAGTATCTCCCCTATTTCAAAACTGTTCAACACTCCCATCCTCCAGGAAAGCAGTCAGCAAGATTTGTGGATCACTCACAAATCCAGTGGGTGGAGGAAAGAGGCTAGACACACATTTAAAAAGACATAAAAACACTTATTAAGAAAACATTTAAACAAGTAAAACCCTACAACTGAATGTAACTTTAGCCAATAGGGCTACGTGAGAATGGCTTGAATGGAATGAAGCCTACCTACTCCAGGACCCTGAAAAATATCTTTATACTTCTCCATTGATTTATAGTTTCCATAGGATCTGGTTATGGTGCCAATCTTTATGAAATCCTTGATCTCTTGTAACCAGTTCAGTACTTACATAGTGTTTATACCCAGATTCAAAGTTGCTTGAAGGCAGAAGCTGGCAGCTCCTGTACTTCTGGGCCAAAGGCTCCGTGAGTGCTGATGGCCCACAGAGACAAGTGCGTAGAAGAACATTCTGTTTTTATGGAACTCGACAGGGTTAGTTTTGTTTTGAATTCTTTCTGTGTCTCAAAATATCTTTCAAATATTTATTTGGGGGTCAGCTAACACACACACACACACACACACACACACACACACACACACACACTTTGCCAAGTCCTCTTCCCCTTATTTTTGAATCTATGCTTTTTTTAAGGAAATATGACCCATGTGTTTCTGATTCATTTACACTTAACTCATCAAGATGGGCATTTTGTAAGAGCAGCTTGATGCCCATTAAGTTTTTCTAACCTTTGTATGAGCTGTCTAAGCACTTTTTGTTGAACAGGAAAATCGCCATCAAATTCAAACCCCAGAAATTTCATTCAAAACTCATAACCCACAGGATTCACATTTACCTTCAACTTGGCAAGATCAGTTACCTTCCTAAGGTTCTTCCTAGGCCCTTGGTTCCGTATTTCCTTGTCCTGAATTCCTCTTTATCTTCAGATACAATCATGTGCTTTCAAAGGGGTCACTCTTGTTTTTTAAAGGATTTGACCATATAATCAATGTTTCATCTAATCTCCTCATTAGAAAGTTAAATAAGAAAATTTCCTTGTGGGGGGAGGGGGCTGTCAGCGGTCTGTGATGTTGTCTGATTCTCCATCTGAAGGAAAAAAATGTGGTAAAGGGAAGAAGAAAAACTGTGGTGAAGGAAAGGAGGTAAGTTCAAGTGGTCATCATCCGGTCTCAGCGATGCGTTTTTTCCTTCCAGTTGTCGCNTTCTAAGCAGAAAATCAAATCTGTATGCCATGTACCTCCAGGATATTTGGTATTTGCTTAATATAGCATCTTAACAAGAATATCTCTAGTGATGAAGGCACTATGCGAACCCTCTAGAATGCACTATGTCCTTATGTAAGGCCTTTGCATTGCACTGCAGACCATGGAATTTTGTAGCTTTATAAGAACTGCATCACTTCTGTTCACAGAGCAGCCAACTCAGCTTCACTGGGTTTCTGATGATTTAGATTCTCCCTCATAAACGTGAATTCTACCCACGAAAGGGGTCTCATATTCAAAATGAGTTATAGCAAATGTTAGGAGTGTATGGCATGTGCATGTGTGTTATGCATAAATTACATGGTTCCCAAACTGTTTTGTAGGTCATGGTTGCCGCTCTTTTGAGACGTGAAAGTCAGCCAGTGTGCTGTATGGCACTGTCAGGGTCTGTTATCTGAAGTAAAATGATTGCTTCTAAGACATTTTTATGTGTCCACATGAGTGGCCACACAATGAGGGATCATTTTCAGTTTCTGTCAAGGTAGAAGCCATTACCAATTTGTTATGTTTTCTTTTCCTTGGCAAACCATTCCCTTCACATTTTTGGCTGAGCTGCTGTGTTGGCATGGTATACAGTAGGCATTTGGGTACCATTCAGCAGCATTCTATTTTTCATGCAAGAAAAAAAAAGCAGGAGGGGGAAAGAAAAGAAATATGATTCTACTGTAAACAGTGTGTATGGTGTTTGATAATTATTACCAGATTTCACTGTCTAGCAAGGCACTTAAAATGTGTTATTGGTAGATGAAGCTCAAGTGCACGATAGAAATTTCTCACTCTGAATTACTAGAATTTTTCCTTTGGTCAGACATCCACTGTGAGTTTTAGGTGGCAGTCATGGCACCAGATTCAGGTTTAGCAGGTGGAGTGGTCTCTGTGGTACTGTATTTCTTAGTCGCACACAGCAGACCTTTGCTGATGTAGGACCCTTCTTCAAGCATGGATTTCATAAAATGATTTAGACACATGGCGAGAGGCATCAGCCAGAGGACTCATATGACCGTGTGGATGAAGTCAATATGCCAGTTTGAGTTTGCTTAGATAAAGCTTGATTAGCTCCAAACAAGGGTAGAGAGAAGCTAGCTGTGGCTAAAAAGGCAGTGGAAAGACATTTGGTTTGTT
>LZPO01076909.1:18878-33029 GCA_001675575.1 Neotoma lepida
TAAGATCCATGAACTCATTGGCCATGGATAATTGGCTAGGTTTCCAGCACCAAGCATGATTTCCCTCCTGTTGAAGATACCACAAGTCCAATCAGGAAGCTGTTGGTGACTGCCAAGATACAAATGTCACTGTTGTCCCCTTAGGAGTATTTTTCTATCCTGGTCATTGTTGTGGTTCTAATTATAACAGCAAAACAGAAAATTTTCATGAAGTATGGCATTGCCTTACTCTTTTCAAATCTTGAAAGTCTAGCAAGTTAGGAGCAGGTATGTGCACTTTATAATGTTGTGATTTTCACATCATGTACTCTCTGAAAAATCTCAGAAGGTAAAGAGAGGTACTTGCCACCAAGCCTGATAACTTGAGTTTAGTCATAAGGACCCACATGGTAAGAAAACCAACCCTGTAAGATGTCCTCTAACCTGCACATGCATGTGACATGTAACACATACATGGACACAGACATGCAAATAAATAAATGTAATTTTAAGATGTCACTATATACTCATGAAAGAATGAGAATGAAAATGGCAAATAAATGTAACAGGCTTTCTTGAACCACCAGCCTCCAAATCATAGCACAGAGACTTACTATTAATTATGAATGCTCAGCTTTACCTTAGGCTAGTTTCTAGCTAGCTTTTTTTCAACTTAAATTAACCCATTTCCATTAATCTNTGTGCTGCCTGAGGCTCGTTTACTTCATCTACTGTCCATCCTGCTCTGCTTCCTTCCTGGCTGGTTGGCTGGCTCCCCTTTTCTCTCTGCCCACCAGCCCCGCCTATCCCTCCTCTGCCTCGCTATTGGCTATTCAGCCTTTTATTAGACCAATCAGGTACCTTAGGCAGGCAAAGTAAAACAGCAACACATCTTTTTTATAGTTAAACAAATACTCTATCCCACAACAAATAAGTGCCGCAGTGTTCACACAGATGACTTTGACCTTGTGGACACAGTATTCCCACACCATACTTGGGGGACTGCTGGACTCAGACTCTCTAATTCTGTGGTCATGTTGGTCCCTATTTATCGTAGGTTAGGAACAAACATGTTGGTCCTCAAAGCTTTCTTCCCTGGTTATCAGTTGGATCTCAGGTAGTCCTGCCATGGTACTTTCTGAATTAAATGTGTTGGATATTAAAAATACTGTGCGGTATTNATAGTTTTTAATCATTTCTCATATTACTTATTTGTGCCTAACCTCTCAAAATAGATCATCACCTTAGTCACATCTTATTGATTCTAAGGTACATAATGAGGCAAATTAAGTCAAAATGGCATGTGACCTTATATAGTATTTAATAAAACGTAATTTGTGATTTATCTGATGCCTGGCCTATAGTAGGCTTTCAGATACTTTTGCTGACTTCATGCAGATCTTTCCTAAGGAAAGGAGTGTTTGAATCTGTGCCACATTGTTCCCCTTGGACCTGGGGGTTGAGGTGCAGCAAGTGCAAACGTGTACAAAGATGTACCAGCTCCTGTTTGGTNCCTCTCAGCTATTTCACTTGCTGTCCTGAAAGGGAGCTGTCATTTTTAGTATGTCCTGTGCTTGCCTCTGGCCTTTCCCCCTTTCCTTTTACATTGTTTCTGGCTCCTGAGATTTCAGAGTTCTCTACATGATCTAGATCAGATTTGTTACTTTTCTCTCCTGCTTTTAATTTTTTAATTTCTATTATTACTTTTCATTAATAGTGTCTCACTGTTCATACAATGCCTAACTGGCTTCTTTTTCTTTTATGGATTATGCTTTGATCGTATTTAAGACCTCTTTCACATGGAATTGTCTCATAAGTTTTCAGTAACTTTTATTCATTTTCATTTAGGTCTGTTACCCATTTTTTATAAGAGACTGTGTGAGGTATGAGGTTCAGGCCAAGTTTTATTTTCTTCATTTGGGTATCTGGATGCTACGATGTAATTGTTTCAAAAACTGCCTTTCTCTCCTGAGTGCCTTGCAGCCCTTGCTTCTCTGTGTTTGTCCTGGCTCTCCTCTCCTGTTCCATGGGTTCCTCTGTGTGCTTACCCTAATGCCACATTGGCTTTCTCAGAGTGGCTTCTGAAGCCAGGTAATGATCAGGTAATAGGAGTAGCAAACTTTTCTCTTTTCTAGGTTGCTTTGGCTATTCTAGTTGCATTGCCTTTCCATGTAAATTCTAGAATTAGTTTCTCTTAAGTACAAATCAATCTGCTATGGTTTTATTTGAATTCCATTGTTTATTAATCAATCTTAGGAGAATTGGTATCCTTGCCATGTTGGCTTTCCAGTGTTGAATTTTAGACTTTTAGTGTTTTCCCACAAGTCCCTAGGCTCTGTTAAAAATTTTTTTCCACTTTTCTTCCAGTTCAGACTGGATACTTTCTGATGATCTGTCTTCAAATTCACTGACCTTTTTCTCTGTCACAGCCATGCAGATACTGGATCCATCCAATGGTTTGTCAGCTTTGAACTTTGTGATTTCCAGTTCTAGAGCTTTTATTTATATTTATTTTTACATTGAAGCTTCCGTCTATTTTTCTGTGTATTCCAAGAGTATTTGCCCTTACTTCCTGGAGCATATTTTTAAGCCTTGGTCAAATACTGTCAGTGTCTTTTGACTATGCTTTTCCATATAGCTAAGGTTTGCTTAGGTCTTTACATGCTGATTGATTTTTGTTGTATCNTAAACATTTGAATATTACAAGTTTCTGAGTCTTCTTTGAACGCTATGATGAATGCTAATGGTTATAGTAGCCTGTTTAGTTTTAGTCTGAGCAGCCTTGTACAGAATATGATTTCACTATCAGTCTTGATTCTGGTGCCTTAATTTGCTTTGTGTCTGTCTTACCTGAGTGCTGCCAGTCTGAGTCCTGGCTAGAGGTCTCTCGCTCTCTCATGTAACATCTCTTTGTCTTTATTATACAGTTTAGAGTAAGGTTCCCAAGTGCACTGACTTTATGGGGTCTCTTTCCTTCTTCACCATATTGACATCTTACCCAGTCATCTCCCTTCTCCATCTTTCAGCCAGAAAGTTAGAGCATGAGCTTGCTCACCTTCAGGACCAGGCTGTAGTAGCATGGGGGCAGGGAACCACAAAGCTTTACACAATGCTCTTGGGCCAGTATGAGTATCAGAACCACACACAGACACATACATGCACACGCGCGCACACATACATGCACACACACACACACACACACACACACACACACATACACACACTTGAGGTGTTGTTCCTGCTGTTCTTGGAAGATTTATGCTTGGTGAGTACCTCAGACCATGTCATATTGCATCATTTCCCCTAGCAGAATGTCCTCTTTCTTTCAGGTCCCACATGCTGTAAAATTCCTTTTTTTTTTTTTTTAAAGAAATCCAAATGCTACTGAATTCTTAATTTGAGTAGTATTTTTTCTTAAAAACTATCTTAATGGCTCTGAGTTGTTCATTGTGAAATAATGCATTTCTTGGGAAGAGGATTGTGCCTTGACCGCCTCACGGGTTACAGGGCACTCTTAGAAGCACTCTGAGTCAGTTAGAGAAGATCACTGAACTGCTGCTGCACATGAGAAGAAGGGGAGACTTGGCAAGTGCCATGGGGATGTGATGCTTTCATAGCTTTCATATTTGTGGTCTTTGCTTGGAGACTTGAGAAAACTGAGATTCAAATNTGTTTTGTATACCAGAGCAAACTAAAGCACACGAAGCTGCAGAGCATAGCATGATCGCAGCTAGCAGAAATCCTTGTAGATTTCCATGAGGTGTGGAGGGATACAGGGCTTCCCAGCTAAGAAGGGTTCAGAGCAGGATAATGCCTGAAGTCATAAGTCAGATTACTAAAACTCACTTGGTTCAGTTAATTGGAACAAAATATTGGTAGTCTGTAAAGTCAGAAGTAGAGTGTGTTTTGTTGTAAACACTTGTTATTGAATAATTTCAGAGAAGCCAACCTGCCTCCCTTGCTCTGTATGCCTACATTCAGTTGAAGAGACTCATTAAACCACTGTTACTTATCGAGTAAAGACTCTAGATTCAACAAATAAATAAATGAAAATAAAAAAGAACTTAGACAACATAACCCCCGCAAAATGTGCTTTAGAACATGTGGGGCCTATCGTAGGTAAATACCAACCCTCTTTTTGTGACTTAAACCTCACAGTGTCATCCATGATGCCACAGTGTTTATGGCTTCAGTTTATTCAAGTAGGTTTGCATATTGTGNAAGTTATTCTTATTTTACTTGAATGTTCTCCATGTAAATAATGTGAGGCCTGAAATGCAAAATGAAATTAGACAGGACNCTATCCCAGGTGTGACAAGGTGTCACTGTGAGGAAGGTTTCTGCTTAGAATGACATTGGGAATGAAGGGTGTGTTTCTGTAGCAAGAACCTTGCCTTCACAGTAGGACTTACAGTGACCCTGATGTTGGGGCTTTGTGCTCTTGTTGCCTAAGTAGAGATTTTAGGATCAGTGATCACAGGAGAAAGTATGTAGTAATGCGCCAGACACTGAAACCTTGGGATATTCTACTACAGGGCCCTTCAGTATTTGGCTAGGTGTTTACTTGGCCCAAGAGAGGTTCTGGAGAGTACTATTACTTGTCTAACTCAAGTTTGATTTATCTCAGTACACTACATTAAATGTATAGAAGCCAAGTAAAGGCTTAAAATGATGAAATTCGTTCTGTGCTAAGTGGAATGTAGATTTTCCCAGGCTCTTCCGCTTGTTTGGACATACTTCAGGAGTCACTTTAATACGGAATCCTTTCATTTCTTTTCAAGCACTGATTGATTATACTTTAAGCAACTGTCATTTATTCAGATTATTAAAATTATACAAAGTAACTCATAGTAGAAATCGCTTATTGTTGATAAAACATACTCCCTTTATGCCCCCGTGGTCTTTCATTCCAACACTTCTGCTAATGGAGGTGGCTCTGGTTCCCACCAAATCATTTAGGAAACAAATGCTTGTATGCACGTATTCCAGGCGTCCTACAGGTCCTGTAGCCTATCTCACCCCCATTAGCCTTCACCAGAACACGTTTGCAGGGTAAGGGACTGCTGTGGCAGGATACTTTCTCCCAACTCCATCAGATAATTAGTATTATTCCTATTCTATGAATGTGGGACCGAAGTTAAAAGAAACTAAACTGTTTGTCCCCGTGGTAAATGGTAGGGTTGCTTGCAATTCTTTTTTTTTTAGTAATTCATTTATTTTTATCTTATGTGCATTGCTGTTTTGCCTGCATGTATGTCTGTATGAGGGTGTTGGGTCTCCCAGAACTGGAGTTACAGACAGTTGTGAGCTGCCATGAATTGAATTCATGGTGCTGGGAATTGAACCTGGGTTCTCTGGAAGAGCAGTCAGTGCTCTTAACCACTGAGCCACCTCTCCAGCCCTGCTTGCAATTCTTCAGAGCACATGGTCCTTTCGGAACACCAGCTGCTACCAACAGTGATTCCACCATGAAATAATGACCACTGGGACAAGAAAGAAGTTGAACTTGACTTTCAGAGGTGATTTTCAAGGGCCTTTGAGTCTAAGCAACAGTACCCACTTCTGGAGCAGACTATAGCACGTATCATCCATTCTCATCTGTGGAGTTCTTTGCACATTCTTTTTTCTACTGAGAGTTCAAAATCTACTGTCATCCCATGTATTGAATTATCACACATTTATACAGTGAACTATCTACTTAAACTGCCTGGGTTCGAATCCCTGCTCAGACACTGATTGCTGAATAACCTCAAGGAAGCAGCCTAACTTCACCTTAACAGATAGGGAGATATCTGTGCTCAGCACAGAGTTATTAGAATGAGTTAGCAAACTCGTGTAAGGCACTCAGCATGGTGCCTAGCACTTAGCAGAAGCTCTGAAAACAGATGTGGGAGAAAGAAGGNAGTGCATGGAAACTGGGACGGTATCAGCAAGGCGCCTGACTTACTGTTAAGCAGCATAAAAACGCTGTAAGTTGACAAAAATGTTACTGATACAGCTCTCTTCACCTGATCCCCTGAAGGAAATAATAGAAAAAAGATAATGTTACTTATTTGACCTAAAGAGATGGTCGATATGTCCATGCAAGGTACCACTCATAACTGCTGCTTCTGCTTTAATGGCTGTGCTGGTTACAGTGCACCTGTTTTTAGAAACCATGGACTTTTTAAATTTTTAGCTGAATCCAGATTATAAAGCGCTAAGGCTGGCAGAGTTTAGGCAATATAAACTTAGCAGGGAGAGTACTTTTTCTGTGTTGGAAATATAAAGCCATGGGACTCTCTTCAGGATGCCTTCTCTTTGTTTATTAATAATATCATCTTAAATGAACACAAACCTGTGCACACATAAAGCCCACTCTTTCTATTAAAAATGAAGTTTAAGGAGTAAGAGTCCTAAGGGCTGGTATAACGTACCAAAGAAAGTCACTTCATTGTGATTGTTATAGACAGGAACAAAGCCAGTGCAAGGGGCTTAGAGAGAGGAAGAATGTTAGTTCCCATGGTACACAAGCA
This sequence comes from Neotoma lepida, assembly GCA_001675575.1. Lineage (NCBI taxonomy): Eukaryota > Metazoa > Chordata > Mammalia > Rodentia > Cricetidae > Neotoma > Neotoma lepida. Next base: position 25,373 of record LZPO01076909.1, read on the forward strand.
ACTAATAAATCATCACATGATCTGAGACTTTAACCGTATCTCAAAACTAAATGATGCTTAGGAAAACCTAATGATTTTTTCCCCAGGGATGCCGTCATGCTGTGTTTCTTTTCACATGCTCTGTCTTGTCGGTAGGTCACCAGTGTTCTCCACGTCATTGTTTTTTATGGCGTCTCGTTTGATGTGTTATAATAGTCTGTCGTAAGCAAAATTTAGTTTGTCCTTTTTTGGAAAAATTCATCTAATTTTTAATTATAGCCCTTCATGAGTAAATGAACTGATAAACTATTTTATAAATTGGTTGTTATTTCCTGAGGCTTAGAGGAAATGAAACTGCTAAATAATGATTTTTTTTTAACCTTTAATCCTAAGCAGAGAGGCAGAGACAGGCAGATCCTGTGAGTTTGAGGACAGCCTGGGTCTACAGAGTGAGTTCCAGGATAGCCAGAGCAGTTGCACAGAGAAACCCTGTCTCAAAAAACAAACAAAAACAAAAAACAAAAAACAAAAAAAAAAAACATTTAATTGCAGTATAATTTATAAATGAGAAAACAAACATTTGTTGTCTCTGTGATAAATTTTGGCAAATATATGCACCCATATAAACCAGACAAGGTCAAATATTTGCATCACCCTGGAGGGTTCCTTGGGCCCCCTTGCTCCTCCTCCTCCCCTTTAACTACTCTCTAATGACCACTCCAGCAGGCCCACGATAAGTGTCCCTAGACAGCACTCTAGGATGTCCACTCCTCTATACCCAAACCAGCAAGGCAGAGGCTTTTAGTTCCCAGCTCAGAGAATAAGTGAGTAGGTGTGTGTTATATCACAGTTCAAAGATACATTTTTATTAATCTCTGCAACTTTGTATTAATTTTTATTTCTTGGTTTAATGGTGAAACTGAGCACTTTAAAAACATTATCTGGCCCTTTGTTTCAGTAGTGAAGTTTATGTTTTATGTCTTTTGTGTTTATTGTTGGGTTTTTGTTTTTGTTTTTGTTTGAGACCTGGTTTCCTTTATACCAGATTGGCCTTACACTCACTGTNTAATTGAGGATGGCCTTGAACTTCTAATCTGCTTGCCTCCACTTCCCAAATACTGGGATTACACATGTATGTCACCACACCCAGTTTATGTGGTGATGGGAATTGAACCTAGACCTTCATGCAAGCAGTTTACCATGTGAGCCATCTCCCCAGCCCTATTTTCACATTTCTAATTGATATGCAAAAGCTACTAAATATCACTGGTGTTATTTTTGTTTAAAATATTTTTAACAACTTGTCACTGCCTTATAATTTGCTTATGTGGGGGTTATTTTGTTGAAATATTTGCAGTGCCAAAGCTGTCAGTATTTCCCTACATGTTTTCTGCCTGATGTTATTCTTAAAGTCTTCATAATCCCAAGATTGTATGAATATGCTTATATATTTCTCTAGTGTTCTGTGCCATTATTTTTGTTTAACTGCCATCAAAAGCCCACCTGGAACTGATTTGGTATATTAGGCCAACGTTAGAACTTTTTGTTTCTAAATTGTACACTACCAAATGAATAATCTGGTTTCTTCAACTGATATTATCAGAGTGAGGTCTTGTGTATTTTTAAGTTCATTTCATTTCATTATTGTGCGTTAATTTTTTGTCTGTTCTTCTGCCAGTACCCCACTTTTTAATTACTATTGGCAGCATGTTACTGGTTAGTACATGGAGGGTAANGTGGACCTTTATTGTTCTACATTTATATTTTTACTTTCAAAGCTTGTGTGGATAATGTGTTACATTTTTATTTTCTTTTAGTTATCCACACCTGGAAGAAACTTAGACAATAGACCATGGAATCAATAATAAAAAGAAAAAAAAGCCCCATTATTTAACAGGTGGCCTCTACCTGAATTGCAGCCCTGGTGCCAAGAAGGAAATAATTAGTCTTTAGACAAACCCTTCAAAGAAATGGAAAAGATCACATGTGGAAAATAACTAGCATGTAGAAAAAAAAAGAATGGAATACAGTGTTTTAATTGCCATCTTTCTGGTCCAGGTATATATGTGTTCTTAATGAGACATTTGGTCAGGTGTTTTCCATTTCCTCTCTGGTATACTGACCAGAAACACATGAAATTTTAACCAAGTCTCAGAGTAGATGTCTCAGCTCCTCGTGTTTTATCTNTTGTGAATCCCCAGAACACTGCAAGGATGGCCAAGTTTAAATGCAAACTACAAAACCCTCTTCCAAAGATACTTAGGCTTTCAACCACTTGACATTTTGAATTAGTTATAATCCCTTCCCTCTGTGATACTAATGCAGGTAACTGCCAAGTTAAATGTAGCAATAATGTTTTGTTCTTTGTTTAGATGAATTATTTAAACTGATGAACTGTTGCATTTGAGTTCTTTTGAATTTNGGTTGGTGGGTGGGTGACTTGGTTGGTTGGTACTTGGTTTGTTTCTTTTGAGGTAAATACTCGTGTAACTCAGGTTGGCCTCAAACTTGCTGTGTAGCTGAGGTGGGCTTTGAACTCTTGATTCTCATGCCTCCAAGTGAGAAACTTAAATTGTGTATGGCATGGTATATATCTGTAAAATTCTAGCACCTGAGAAGAAGCTGAAGCAAGAAGTTTACCTTGAGTTCAAGACTAGGCTGAACTACATACAGTGTGAGACCTTGTCTGAAAAACAAAAGGAAAAAAAAAGCAGGGCAAGGGAATGGCATGTGCCTTTAATCCCAGCACTCAGGAGGCAGAAGCAGGTAGGTAGATCTCTCTGAATTTGAGGCTAGCCTGATATATATAACAAGTTCCAGNTCAACCAGGACTACAGAATGAGACTCTGTCTCAAAGAAAAAAAGNAAAGNAAGAAATTATTTAATTGGGCAAGATTGTACATGCTGTAATTTCAACACTCAGAAGATGGAANCTGGTGGATCAGAAGTTCAGAGCTAGCCTTGGCTACATAGTTGGCTTGTGGCCAACCTGGGCTACTATAAGTCCTTGACTAGAAAAATAAAAAAAATAGAAGTATAAGTAATACTAAATATTCACATATCACCAGTCCCGTTTAACTCTACAAACTAGATATTGTTAGTATATTATATGGGAGGAACTTGAGGTGGCAAAAGATCAAAATGATTAAGGTATCATAGCAAACTATAAAAAGTAAAGCATTACTCTGATGAAACTGGTTGGTTGGTTGGTTGGTTGGTTGGTTGGTTGGTTGGTTGGGTAGTTGGTTTTTGCAGCAAGGTATCATATAGCTAAGGCTACTCTGAAACTCTCTTTAAGTATTCAAGAATGACTTTGAACTTCTGGTCACCCTGCTTTACATGCCCCCCCCCCAAGTGCAGGGATTACAACTGTGTACCATCATGTCCAGTTTTACACACTACTGAGGGTCAAGCCCGGGGCCTTCTGTATGCCATACAAACATTCTACCAAATTAGCCACATCCCCAGCCCTTAGATAAGGAAACTTAATACATCAGTGTTTTGTGGCATTCTATTTCAAATGCCATCTGAGGTTTTTCCACCCAAGCAACAATTTTTCTGAATTAGTCTGCGTATTTTTCATGTTTTCTGATACAGTAGTGTTGTTGTTTTCAACTATAGCAATAAGCCACCAAATGTAACTTTAGGACTTAGTAGCTCTTGAAATAAAAAATTGTCCAACCTCTTCTAAATCTTGGAAGATGTTAAATTTCACATCCCTAACATTATTTGCATTATTTGAAGAATTAAAATTCGGGGAGAAATTTACAGATGTTTTTAGCTTGACTTAGAAGTTCCTGTGTGTTTTGTAAAAATATAAACAGAAGAGTTGTTATGAGCATGGGAGTTTAAGATTAGACCTAATCTTCAATCCCAGCTTGGAAATTTCCTAGCTCTGTGATCTTGGAGAAATTCTAAAATCTTTTTATCATTGTTTTTCAAATTATAAAGTGAGGGTAATACTGGCACTTTTTTTATGAGGCCATAGTCAGTTTGTGATTGAGCTAAGTTCTGTTTATAAAGGGATTGGTAAGATGTTAAGAGCAGTCAGTGCTATGTAAATGTGTCACTGTCATCGTTGATGTTGTCCATTGTTTTTAAGAATTCACCACTGGAGTCAGTAGATCTGTCAGGACCATGATTAGAATTTGTACCATTTCTGTTACAGTTGATAACTTCTAGAACTTTTCTTTAGTTGACCTATAACCACTCACAGTGGCTGGCTTGAGCTTAGTTTCTATTATAATCTTTAACAGTCTGAGATACATTTGAAGTTTGGGGGTTTTGTGTATATTTTATTTATGCATAGTAATGCCTCATTAATGAAATAGTGACTCTCTCCATGAGACTACACTCGAAAGTGTGGAAACAAGAAGTGATGTGGCAGAACAGGCATTGTACACAGAATTTAAAGACANAGCAAAAGTAGTTCAACTTTGGATAGCATAAAATCATGAATTCGATGTAATACAAATGTTTTATTCCATTCCTCTCTCTCAGCCAGGTTCTAAGGTAGTGATCAAATGAAGCCAGAAGAAATATGATTATAGACCAGGGTTCCTGGTTACTGTTCGTTTTGTACAGAACTATAAATAATCCTGCAAAAGGCCAGTGTGGTTCATTATAAATAGGGCCTCATCAGAGTTGCTGACTCTGGAATGGTGATTATTTTAATTCTAAGCTCTCCAGCGAGCCTCTGAAGTCACCTCTGCTGTTGCTTTTTCTTCTGAGTGAAGAAAGCTCTTCAGCATTGACTCTGTTGTTGTGTGCAGTTTGTCCTGAAATACCTTTCTATCATGAGGGAAGCTTTGATCATGGGTATGATCTGAGTGAGATGAGCACCCAGCCCTGTACCCTGGCTGCTTAGAAGACCTTCTGACTGGGAACTTTGTCTTCCCTCTGTGAGGCAGTTAGTCTGCTGGCCACAGAGTTCATATTCCTGGCTGAACTGTCAGTTAAAGCCCCCAGCAGGTGTAAGGACACACACTACAGTTGTATTCTGGAAAGCTTCTTAAATCTTTCCGCCTGGTCCTGCTCAGTGGGAAGCTGTTAGATGGGCAAGAAAGCCGAGGACGTGCATTCTCCTGCTGCCGAAGTTATTTGGAAAATTATATCTTCCACATTTAGTCTAACAGTANGCAATATTTACTAATAATTTTTAACTAAGGAAAATGAAAGACAGTATTTAGAGTTGGCTTTTCAAAACCCCAGAGGGGCAGTGTTCCTTTAAAACCTAGAACGAAAGACATTTTTCTGTGTTAGTGGTGAACAGTGACAGTACACCAATTTCCATATTTGTTTTCTTTTTCCAAAAGTCTATTCCTCCTTGCCTGGTTTTCCCAAATCTCCTCTTTTCCTGTACTTAATTCTGTTAGCTCAAGTTCTGTTCCTACTTTTCTTCTACTGTCAATTTTAAACATTNCTTTTGTTTCTGTCTTCACTTATATCTAATTCCTTTAGGTCACTGTTTCTGCTGCCCTCTAAGCCTTCTTCCATCCTGATTCTTCTTCCTGATCCCACCACTCCTTTCTCCGGCACCTCTATCCGTGCCACCTGCTCCACTGGACCCAAGCAGGGCCCTCTTCTCCAGGGCTCTTTTTTAACTACTTCCATCTCAGGGCGCATGTGTGGTTTTCTGCCTGCCCTGTCTTCTCATATGCATTACTGTGGTCTCGGCTGCATACTTCATTTTAGAAAAAGATTTACATTTTTTTTTCATGCATGCTGGTACCTAAACCCTAACCTCTTAATTCCTAAATAAGTTGTTTGTAATCAGTAATGAAGAAAAATCTAAAATTAAAAATCCTTAAGTTTTTAACCTAAAAATAGCATTCTGATAGTTAAAAATAGAAATAAAAGTGTTGTTTAGAATATGTTTAAACATATCCTAAAAGAGATATAAGAAATGTTAAATTTTTAATCAATTAGGCATTTATATTTTAAATAGCAGCTAAAGTACATGTGACTTTTGTATTGACTTCTTAGTAAACTTACAATAAATGCCAAGTGTTTATGAGCAGTTTTCAAATGTCTAGAAACTATTTTGGTCTTTTTTTTTTTTTCATTAGCAGAAAACTTTCTCCAACAGCAGCAGTTCTATTTAGTCTTCCAGGTTTTCAGGACTGTGAACTGGGACTCTGACTTCAGAGTAGGAACTTCCTCTGGGCCCTTCCATAGCCTCTGCTCTGTTATCTGTAAAACGGAATGGAGAACTCCAGCTGACCTTCATGTCGAAAGTGTTCAGCACTCTACCAAAAGTCCTGAGAGTGCCTCCAGTGTGTGGTGAGGTACAGAATAGCTACATAAAAGGCAGAGGTGCTGAAATAACCACTCTTAGAAATAACCTGATCCATCAGTTATCAACATTGCAATAGACTTAATAAAAGACAAACTGCAAACTATTATAGAGATAGGTAAGTGCCATCTCTGGCTCCAAAACCACATTATCTTTCCAATTTACAGTACTATCCTGTAAATTTAATATAATCCACTAAAAAATAGCAGTAGAAAGAGGNAAAGAAACAAACAGAACTGGCCAGCATAGTTTCTGACAGAAGGAGAAAGGGGATGCTGGAGATGTGGTACAGGGCTGACTAGTATGTGCTGACCCATGAGTTCCATCCTGAGCAGGTCAAAAAGAAAAAGAGAGAATAAGGGAACAGAACTCCACACCTGAGCTGTGGATTACCCACAGGGACATGGAAAGCAGCAAATGTGAAGTAAAAAAAAAAGTAACTGTGCATAGGAGAAACCTAAGAAGTACAGCTCAGCATCATGGTCAAAACTAACATTAGCTGTCATTGAGTCATGTTGATAGTATGTAGCTGCCATATGATAAAAATACCACCTGCTCAAGCACCTTTAAACCATTTCTTACCATGAGAAAAACATCAGATTACAGTGGCGTGGCACATAGCAAAGACCTGACTAGCACTCTTCAAAATTCACAAGGGATCAAAAACCAGGACACTCTGACCTGCAGAGATAGCTCAGTGGGTAAAAGCACTTGCTGAACAGACCTGAGTTCAAACCCCTAGAAAAAAAAAAAAATCCAACCTGGCCTCAGGCATACCTGCATTCCCAGCACTAGGGGATGGTCAGGGCAGACAGGAGGATCCCTGCAGCTTGCTGACTACTGGTTTACCTCCAGATTCAGTGAGAGACCCTACCTCAAGGGAGTACGGCTCAGAGCAATAGAAGACAGCCAGTGCCCTCCTCTGACCTCTGCATACACACACACACACACACACACACACACACACACACACACACACACACACAGCCTAGATACAGCCTAAAGAGACATGCCAGTGAAATGTACTAAGATGTCCTGGATGAAGTCCTCACAAGGGAAAAGACATAGGGTAAATGTTGAGTGTGTTAGTGTGATCAGTATGCTGGGCAGCTTTGACAGACATTTATTTTGCCATAGCCTGGGCACTGGAAGCTAGAGAATTCAATACTAGTAAGGCTGATACCTAATAAAAAGTCCACTTCAAGCTTACAGGTGACCAGTCTCAATTTGCCCCAAAGGCTGTCCACTATGAACACATACTCCTTGTGTGCCTTCTTGGAAGTTGAAGAAACATTTTAGCATACCCTTCTTTTTCCTCTCAGAATTAGTCTACTTTAATTCTTACTATAAATAGTGTCCGTGACTAGTTTATGGTCTGATAGA
>LZPO01076911.1:14166-27608 GCA_001675575.1 Neotoma lepida
CCTTGTAGAGGGCACTAAGCTAAATTAAAACTGTTAGATTTGCCCAACTGATTTTTAGTTCACATAATGTAAATAAATCTTTGACAAATAACTTAGATTTTCTGGTGAGAGGTGAGTTTACCTACAGAATTGTTAACGCATTTTCTTCCCGGGCTGCTGGCCAACTGGGTTAATAATTGTCTGTTAAATATTACAATGTTCTTTGCTTTCCTAAGACAGATTGTGACCTGAACTATTATGGTTAACTCCCTACAAGATAAAGTTTCTACTCAGAGACAAGGGAGGCCATTCTCTGAGCCTGCCCTGTCAGGAGACAAGAGCATCACTAAGGAACACTCGAAACTGAGCTCAGTCACTGCCCCAAATGGCATCCACAGATTGGTTTACATTTCTTAAGGTCAATAAATGCTTCCAGTTAAAACTTTGCTGCTTTCTAATTTAAAAGCACACATCTATGGTGTTTTGTCTTCTTGGGGTACGATACCAGCTGAGTAGCCTCTGGTTTAAGGTATCTATGTGATCTGTTGTCTGTTCCCTTTCAGAGCTCTGACCGCTGCAATGGGAGACATAGCCTCAGCTCCTAGGGCGTGTTTTGACAAATTAGTCTGATTATGCTTATGACTCTATGATAAAGCAATCAGTTCATATCCCGCCCAGCTCGTCAGGGCAACAAATACCTTTTCTTCATAAAAGTTCCTTATTTTTATCATTCTGTCTCACAATACTAAAAAAGTCAAAAAGGATCCAATAAGTAGGAGAAAAAATGTTTAAAATGTTATAAGTATACTGATATATGTTTTTGGAAATGTTAAAGGAGAAGGATTTTTAAATTGTTTTTGTTCTAAGATAGAGGACGGTTGTAGAGTACAAAAATGTATATGGGTCACTGAGTTAGCTATAGTTAAAGGTTATTAAAATTACTAAGGTCAATGTTCACTACACTAATACAAATCTAAAATCTAGTCTTATTTATATCGATGAGGTTCTCCTAAGATCCTGATCTGCTTTTGGTAATATTTACAAAAGTAGACTTTAATTGAAATAACATTCAGCAGAACCATAAGATAAAGGTTGTGATAAGTTACAAAAAACTGGATCTAACAGCAATTCATGTCCAGTAGACAATACATGTTTATAAAATGTTATGGGATTAAATATTTTAATACCTATATTATGTATAGTACATACATACATACAAAAAATGTATGTACGTACATTTTTTGTAAAATTTTCTAAACTTTGTTTCTTTGTTTCCATTTCCTGCTGGCAACCTGGCTGCTGACAGGGACAAGGCCTCAGTCCCATCACTGCCAGCAACAAAACAGAGCACCAAGAACAAAGGCCACAAACCCTGCTCCCCATACTCAGAAAACTGCTGACCTCACAGGGTGGTGGGGGTGCTCTCAGCTCCTGGCTTCCTGGCTAGGCAATTCCTACTAAAATACCAGGGTCCCCTCTGAATTTTGTTACTCATCTCCCAAGCTGGACAGACATCCAGGTTCAACTCTGTCAGCCTCACATAAACCTTAAGGATGTGGGGGTGGGTGGGGTTCAGATTTAAGCTTTTCTGATAGCTACTGAAATTAACTATTTGGTAATAAATTTGGCCAATCACAAAAGCTGACTGGACCCTGATGAAAATGAAAGTAGTTACATCCATCAGGGCAACCATGAGCCTGGATCCACTGTATTTAGCCTGGTGAAAGTTACCAAGACAAAAGTTGCTGGGGATCTTTTCACAAAAGCCTCCCATTCTTTTGGTCCCCATTCCTTGTTCTAACTATGCACACTCTAAAACTGCCTTGGGCCAGCAAGATGACTGAGCAGGTAAGGGCACTTGTCACTAAGCCAGATGATCTGAGTTCTAGTTCCAAGACTCACATAGTGGTGAGAGAGAACTGACTTCCAGAACTTGTCTTTTGACCTCCACATGCATGCTCTAGCATGTGGGCACCTAGCCCCAGTACATGAGTACACAGAGAATGAAAAATAAATGTAATAAAAAAACAAATACAATGCATTATACAAAATTCTCACAGAACTACAAAAACAAGAGAAAGGAAAATAAACAGCAACAAAAATTTGTCTTAAATGTCTTGCACTGAGAATGCATACAACAAACTATAGTGATATGAAATATCAAATATTACCAAAGGATGCATNTCTTCANTAGTACTGCAACTTTCCAATAAAAACCATGAAGTTAAAGAGGTTTCCCTAATTNAATATGCCTCCCAGCATCCACTACTGCTGTTTTGATAAATGGGCAAATTTCCTTCTAAATATTTCTGATTATACCGGAGAATAGTGATGCCTTACTCAGACAAGGGTTTTGTTTTTGTTGCTATTTTTTATTTCCCACTTGTTTTGTTTTTGCAGTGGGTAGTGTTTTAACACACAGTCTCATAACTGGTCAAAGTGGTGAGAATAAGTGATGGTTGAGTGCTCATTCCTAAATATAACAGGGACATCTTTATCAACTCTCCACCTTAACTAGGTTCAGGAAACATCGTGGAAGAACCAGAGGAAGGGTTAGGGGTAGGGGCCTGAAATAATGTCTTCTGAATATGACATGGCAGTTGCACTCATGAACTCATGGCAGCTGGAGGAGACGTACATAAGATCTAGCCTGTCCACACTTCAGCATGAATGACATCAGTGGCAAATGAGGCCTTATCCTTAGCTGAGGAGATATTAGGATTAGTGAATGGTGGGGGAGAGAGACACTTTTCTTTAACTTGGGAAAGTTAAACTTCCACTAGAAAGTTGCCCATGATCAAGCAAATAATTCCATACCAGAACACCCAATGATCATGATTAAAATCAGTGGAATATTAAAAAAAAGACAAGAAAACATAGAGGCAACTGTTGGGAAGAAGAAGGATCTCAGAGAGAATAAGAGTGGTAAAAGAGAGAGGAATTGTAGGAGAAGACGATAAAAATGTTACATAGATGTACGGAATTGTCATACAGTAAATAAATATATTTTTAAAACAAAACAAACAAATCCTAAAACTGTTCCCCAGCAGGTTGTAACAGAAGCAAACTACAGAGGGCATCTTTTCACTCCAGTCTAGCTTCCACTGGAGTTTAGAATAAATATGCTGAGCTGGGGAGAAAGAGGCAAGAAAAGAGTCCTAGGAAGTCACAGGATTGAGACACAAAAATTTTCATATATTTTATAGTGATATTTCACAACACATATCCAAAAACGATCATTTTCATCTACTCTAGGGAGTACAGCTGCTTGAAACAAACAAAACCCCAAACCAAAACTACTGGGTAAATTTTAAACAATAACTTGGTCCTTTACTTTAGGTCTATCTGAACTTGAATGATTACCTAGGAACATCTGTAAGTCCTGCCTGTCTCCAATCAAAGCTTCCAAACTGAGAATCCCAGCTCTGAGGATATGTCTCTAAATGTCTTTTTATCTATATACAGGCTCCCTAGGAAAGAGACAGTGAGGGTGAGAGGTCAGATCTGAATGCCCAGTAACCAGATAATCCTGTGTCCAGGGGATGCTCTCACTGCTCGGGACAGAGAAATAGCCCTCGGCTTCACTCGAGTTTCTTCACTGGAACTGCACCTCTGCTTCTTCAGCAGAAACAAGGAAGTTGGCCAGCACTTGTCTACTCTTTTGGCTTTTGTCCCACCTTCAGAGTGTGCTAACCAATCACAGAGGAGAGTCGATCCAGTTTTATTTCAAATCTCTTGTGTTTCCAGGAACTGGAAAGTGAAACTAAACTCACTTTTGTTACTCTTAAGTGATTCTAGAATTCAAGGAAGTGGAAATTGCCCTGTTATAACAAAGCCACATTTTAACCTAAGGCTTAGCAAGTGAGAGGATCTCCAAAAGCAACTTACTAAGTAGGTTAGAAGATCTTCCATGACCCATGAGAGTTCATTTTCTCTTGACCCCTGTGCTGCATAGTTTTATGACAACTTGACCGAAGCTATAGTCATCTGAGAGGAGGGAACCTCAATTAAGAAAATGCCTTCATAAGACTGAGCTGCAGGCAAGCCTGTAGAGTACTTTTTAAATTAGTGATTGATGGGGAAGGCCCAGCCCCTTGTGGGTGATACCATCCTTGGGTTGGTGGTTTTGGGGTCTAAAACGAAGCAGGCCTAGCAAGGCATGTAACACCACATCCATGGCCTCTACATCAGCAACTGCTTCAGGTTCCTGCCCTGTTTGAGTTCCAATCCTGATTCCTTTGATGATGAACAGTGATATGCAAGTATGAAGCAAATAAACCCTTTCCTCCCCAACTTGGTTTTTGGTCATGGTGTTTCATCACAGAAATAGAAGCTTTAAGACAATTTGTTAACAGCATCTTGGGGTATTGTGAGAGATCTGACCATGTTGTTTTGAGAAGGATTGTGGAAGGACCTTGGAACTTTGGTCTAGAAAGCCATTAAGCATCAAAGCTTAATGACCTTTTCTGTGGAAGCTTGAAGATAAGAATGTTGAGAGTAAAGCAGACAATGGAGGCCTGGCTTGTGAAGTTCCAGAAAGACATTTGAGAGTCACTTACAGACTAAAGATGAGAATCTGTGGTTATGGTTAGCTGGGGCTGAAGAATTAGCTCTAATTAACAAGAGGACAGAGCTACTGCAGTAAGTCTTTGCTTTACTGGGACAACAGATGCTAGCCAACTGAAGCTAAGAAACTAGTGGTGATTAAGAAGAGACCAACATCACAGAGGCAAAATCTTTTGGGAAGTGTTTCCTCAGAGTCAGTGCACAGAAGCTGTGCTCCAGAGGCCACCAAGGTTTTNCCTCTCACTGNCAGCCATNCTTGGTAATGTACAAGAGTCTCTCGGGTGGTACTGGTTTTGAAGGTGTGAAAGGGTCATGGAGAGCAGCTGAGGCTTGGGACTGTGAAATGCCAGGACAGGCCTTTGGAGAAGGTTCAGTCTCAATATTAGTGGAAGCCCCAGGATTGAAGGGTTCATTGGGAGAAGTTGAAGCTTGGTTGGCACCATGAAGAGAGCCCAGGAGTGGCTATTGGTGGCAGCCTGATTGCATCACGGGACCCCATCATTTTTGGAGCTGCCAGTGTCATGGGATGACCAGCAGGGACAGCAACAGCAGTGGGGTGAATCAGTGGTAACCCTCAGCATAAAATTATTTTCATTGCTAATTCATAGCTGTAATTTTGCTGCTTTTATGAATTATAATGTAAATGTCTGTGATTTCTAATGTTCTTATGTGACCTCCAGGGGGTAATGACCCACAGGTTGAGAATCACTACAATAAATGTTTCTTTGAGCAGAGTCCAGACGCATCATGTCAGGAGGAAAGGCTTTGGGAGGCATCTATGGTTAGACTAGGTCATGGAAATGGAGTCCAAATGATAGGATCGTAGGAAGAAATGACAAGGGAATCATTCTCTGCTCACATACACCATGGAAGGCCATGTGAGGCATTACCAGGATGAATGCTTTCACTGAAGGTTGGCACACTGGCACCTGGATCTCAGACATCAGTCACTAGAAGTGTGAGAACAAAATTCTGTTGTTTAACCCACATAGTCTATAGGATTATAGCAGCCCAAACTTTAAGAAACCCATACTCCCCACCATGAACAATTTTTCCCTTTCCTCTGGGTCTCTCTTTCAGTCTTTCTAACACATGAACTATTTAATTGTATTTTATTTTAAGGAAGATAAAATGTAGGCCAGGAAATGAGCAATGAGTTAATCAGCCAATAATAGCAACACTAAGGACGGTCACTGTGAAGCCATTATGGGTTCTTGGGAATGTCAAGAAGCAACAAGTGTCTTTTTTTTTTCAGCAAATTTATTAAATGACTTTTAGTATTGATAGCTAGTAAATCAATGTTTAACCATCATATCATTAAAAAACCTATAAAGTGGAGAACTCTCTTCATCCTCACTGCTTTTGGCACAGATGTAGAGAGCTTCTTTAGTATTTCCTCAAGGATGCTAACATGGATTTTTAGGAATTTATTTTTAGGAATATAGTTATTTTAGGAATATATTTATTTTTAGGAATTTAGTTATTATTAAGGCTATTGCAATCTCTACGGGTATTGTTTCTCTCTATTGCTCTTATTTAAGCATATATATTTTAAATGTTTGCCTTACACATATATCTGTTCACCACATGTGTGCCTGGTCCCTGTGGAGTTCAGGAGAGGGTATCAGATCCCTTGGAACAGGAGTTATAGGCTACTGTAGCTACTATGTGGGTTCTATTATGTGGGATTTGAACCTGGGTCCTCTGCAAGAGCAACTAGTGTTCTTAACCTCTGAGCCTTCTCTCCAGCACCCCTAGGGATTGAACCTGAGGTCTTAGTCATGTGAGGCAGGTTATACCATTGAGCTACTGCCCTGAACCTTATTTTTTTTAACGAATAAACTTTTTGTTTGTGTATATTTGCATGTGTGATTGCAGGCATGAACATTACATGGCTTGTATGCAGAGGTCAAAGGACAACCTTGGGTGTTGGCTTTTACCTTCCAATTGCTTGTGTCAGGGTCTCTTCTTCACTGCTGCATGTGGCAGGTTAGCTGGACCCAGAACTTCCAGGATTCTCTGTCTCTTCCTCCTATCTCGTCTGGATTACAGATGCTTATCTGGGTCTATGTGGGCTTTGGGGATCTGCACTCAGGTCTTCAGACTTGCAAGGCAAGTGCTTTATCTACTGAGCCATCTCTCTAGCCCAGTTATGGTTTCTCCTTGGGTATTGCTATGAAGAGAGGACACAGGCATCAAATTCAATGTTACAGAGGCTATCATTACTAAGAAGTCACAGCAGCAGCTGGAGGCAGCTAGTGCCACTCTTCCCACAGTGAAAGGCAGAGTACAATGGATGAATGTAAGTATGCTGCTAGTAGGCGCCTCTCTCCACATACACAGTCAGAGATCACTAGCTAGGGAATGGTGCCACCTGCAGTGGGCAGGGCTTCCCACCTCAATTAACATAAGCAAAATAATTCCCCAAATGCAAGCCCAGAGGTTCATCTCCCATGTAATTCTACACTCTGTTGCCAACACTAACCATCACAATGTTAAACCTAAAAATGGATGCTGATTTATATTAAACTAGTTCAAATAAAAGTGCAATTACTCCATCTGAGTGAGTAGATAGTTTTAGCTCTCAGCTTATTTACACATATCTGATTCCCTTGCTACACCTAATGTGAATATATGGTCACTAAGTATGGATAAGCCTGGATTGCCTGAATAAGCCCAGTACATTGTTTTGCAATATCAGTGTTCTATTTTTCTGTCATTGATTCTGATTTTTGACAGCTACAGAATTTCAGTCTAATCAGAAACCAAGTTGTTTCTTGAACATATCTCTCCAAGAAGAGCATTAGCATCATCTGTCACCATGTCAAGGAAATATAATTTCAGGTAAGATAATTCTTTAACGTAAACATTCTTAACAACCAAATGCCCATTAGCCAAACAGAACTCTTCATAATATCTTGAAAGCTTTTTTTGTATTGTTTCTTCCTTTGTAGTTTCAAACACATTAGGAGATTTCATCATTGCCTTGAGCTTATCCACTGACATTTGCCAGTCCTCAGCCAAACTCTGCAAGGATGCATCATCCACTCCAAACACAGTTCGATAGAAGTTCATGTGTTTCTTAAGACTCTCCACGTCACTGTCCATTAAGAGAGTCAGTGAAAGGAAGATATTCAGTAGATCAGTCCCAAAAGCTTCTAGCCAAATCCTCTGCTTCAGGAATTGCCGTTTCCTTTCAATGACTGCACCTGTAACATTAGGCAAGGAGAGCATAAAACTGTGTCGTTTGTGTACAGGGAGAGCATTCACCACCTTGTCCATAAGGACTGGGAAATCATAATCAGACAAATTTATGTTAGAGATCAAGAAGATTAGTGGTTCAGCAATGTTATTCTCCCGAAAGTTCTTCACACAACTGGTGCGGATCTGCTGCAGGACCTTTTCTCTGTCAAAGGTACGTGGTTTGAATTCCTTTTCATTTTTTACGTCAGAGTCCACCTTGGTTCTCACGAAGTAGAAATCCTTCTTCATCATGCTGACAGCTTTGGCAAGGTCTATATCATTTTTCTTAAAGCGTGTGGCAGAAACAATAATGAAGAAGTCATACTCATGGAATTTCATTTTCTCCAGAAAATCTTTTGGTGAGAAATTCATGCTTCCAATCCCAGGCAGATCCCAAAAAACCACATTGGGAATATTGGGGTGTTTGTATGGATGTCTCTCCGTGGTCGTTTCCACCACTCCAGTGTCAGCTGCGTCTTCGTCTTCATGCCCAACCCCTCTCAGGGCATTGATGAGGGCAGATTTCCCTGCTCCAGACTCCCCGGTCACAGCAACATTGAGTGGGGTACTATCAATTTCTTTTACTGCATCAGTGATGGAAGAGTTTGCCTCCTGAATGTTTCCTTTTGTCAGGCTTGACTCAATTGAAGCTATGGTTTCCTGAGGAATGATTGTATTTTCTACCTTAAACTCCTTAAAATATTCAGTAAAGCTGAAGGCCAAATCTTTGTGGTGTTCATTCTTAGATGAAGAGAAAAACTGACCCATGACTGTGACCAAACAAAGGCACTGAAAGAAAGAAGGACAAGTCAGGAGAGTGTGTATGAACTTCAAGATCTTTATTTTAGCGAATTTCAAGTATATTGCTACATACAATCCTTAACGGTTATAATTATGCATTAGATCTCCCATTGTGTTAATTTTATACAAGTGGGATTTTCTGTCCTTTGACTAACATCACCCTATTTCTGTCTCCCCACACTTTAGCCCACCACCCTGCTTTCCACCTCTATGAGCTTGGCTACTCTAGATTTCACCTGTAAGTGACACAGTAGGGCCATTCTTTCTGCAGGTAGCTGAAACCATCACATGAGAGTTTAATGGTTTATTCTCCATTTTCTCTTCGCAGATCCATCTTACCTTTTCAGCCTGCTCTGTGCCTCTGTCCTATGTAGACTACATTAGCAGAGGTCCCTCACCTTCTAGCTTCCAGTATAATTCAGATGCATGTGGTCATGGCCTCCCTGTTGCCCTGCTTGGGCTGAATGTCTGACATTCATCCTGCATCCATCATTGTTTGCATCTATGCTGTTTGGCCTTTTTTCAGTACTCACAGTATTTTTAAGGGAAATATTTTCTTCTTTATTCCTTCTGCTTAGATCTGATAATGGCCCCTCATATTCTCTGGATGCTGGTTGTCACTCATTCCCTTATTTATCTGTTTGGCCTAACCAACTTTCTGCATTTGCTCTTTTACTGAAGTCTCTTCATTTGAGTATTTATTGATGAATCCTCCCTGATCTGTAATATATAACACTTTTCCAATAAAGAGTTGGATTGAAGGCCAATGGCCAAGCCTCTTTCTAAGGGGATATGGGACCAATCTTTGCAAGTCTATAGATCATAATAACTCTTGAAACTTGGATTTGACAAACTGTATTGACACTTCGGTTATATCCAGAGATTTGACTTATGGATAGCCTGGTGGGAAAGGGAGAACTGTCAGGTATTAGGTCAGCTACTGTGGGGACAACAATTGTAGATGGACATGTATAACTCAGTTCTACAGCAATAAGCACCCTGGTAGTTGTTTCATGTAGCATTCCATAGCCCACAGAGTTCTGGAAACTAGGAAGCAGAGGCCATGAGCAAAGTAGGCTATCAACATTCTGGTGCTACTAGATTCTATTCCTTGAGTTCATGTAAAATCTGGACACAAGAAGCTATCCTGAGATGTACAACAGGTAAAGCCACTGGCATTCCTATAAAAATATTTGGGTACCCTGAGTGCTGTGCAGCCATGTGAGATCAGCCTCCATGTATGGATGCTCAGATAGGACGAGAACATGTGTCAGTCTGTTATTGACTAAGCAAGGCAGGCCTCTTCATGGGCAGATTCCTCCATTCAATACCCTCAAATTATCCTTTTCTTTATTGTCAGCTAAAATGTAATTGTGAAAGGTGGGTATTCCCAGAGGCATCTCTGTCCATCACTTTAAAATGACCATGCTCAGGGAATATAATCCTAAAATATGCATGCTTAAAAGTTGTCCTACCCCTATATGAGTATGTCTGGACCCCATGGATGAAATTCTGACTCTTCCTGTGTTGGGGAATGAGTTAGAGCATCACTTTGGAAATAACTCCTGTGCCAGCCTTACCTGACTTAGGTAATAAGTATGTCTCCACTGTGTTATGTTTGGCTTGTTTGTTTTGGCTTTGAGCTCACTAAGATGTGAACTCAGTGCATTGGGTTTTTATTGCTGGTTAACTAAAGGGTCCCTTCTCAGGAGGGAGCCCTCTACGCTGCTAGAGATAAAACAGGGAAGGGACACATTTCAGGGACCTAGATTTCAGCTCTTGCATGCCAGGTGGTCCTTAGAAAGGTTTGTGGCCTCTGAATCTACAGAAGTTTTTCCAGCTGGGCCAGTGTTGTAGGACCCTTGAGCCAGCTCTTCAAAGAGGTCTCAGGAGAATGGAAGAAATCCTGGGCCTAATTTCGAGCAATCTAAAGTGTCATCCAGGACCACCTCATTTTGTAAAGCAACCTCATTTTGGTTGGACTGTGATCATTTCAGAAATGGTAGTGATTTGGATTCCATGACTAAAATCACTTATACCCCTAGGTTCTTGCTCCCTGTCTCCACCCCCTCCCAGCCCCAACTCTGCCCATAGACTGCTTAACTGCAAACACACTCTATAGGCTTCTCACCAACTACAGGGCACAACAGAACTTACACTTAGTGAAACCCATAAGGAGGGATTCCCTACTCTGCCATGTGGGTCCGATCTCAGAGCCTCTACCATACTGCTGTCTGTCTGTCCATCATCAGCATAACCCTTTTTAACAAATCTCTTACTCAAATAACAATCTGCCCCAGTGTGCTTCTTCAACCCCAGACCTGGGATCTTTCCTAATGGTATGGAGATAGAGTTTCTCATCCTGTAGACCTGAATAAAGACATAGCAGAGGAAACGGTGGGTCTGTGTTTGTTTTATTGATTGGATGGTTTGCTTTTCATGTTCCAGAACATCCAGATGTGTGATTTTGGAACTTTGTCCTGTAAACATCAAAGTCAGAATTTCAACAGAGTAAAGAAAATAGTTTTCATGTTGACTATTTTCTTTTTTCAGTTTTATCCCACATTCTGTTTAGTCATCCTGTTTAGGGTACTACATACTGAGATACAAGTTTTCTAATTTGCTTCAACTGAATTTTAAAAATTTTAAAAAACTGATTTAAGATTGAAGCTTACTTTAGAGATACAGAAAAAATATCAGAGTTGAAGACTTTAAAGATAACCTGACAGGATAAATTTCACAAAAAATTCTTTTGACTTTCTTAAAATGTATTTGATGTAAATGTATGTGCATGTCTATATTGTGTTATGTATACATATATATGCCCATGCTCATATACTGCTTATATGGTACCAAAATGCCTTGTAGAGGGCACTAAGCTAAATTAAAACTGTTAGATTTGCCCAACTGATTTTTAGTTCACATAATGTAAATAAATCTTTGACAAATAACTTAGATTTTCTGGTGAGAGGTGAGTTTACCTACAGAATTGTTAACGCATTTTCTTCCCGGGCTGCTGGCCAACTGGGTTAATAATTGTCTGTTAAATATTACAATGTTCTTTGCTTTCCTAAGACAGATTGTGACCTGAACTATTATGGTTAACTCCCTACAAGATAAAGTTTCTACTCAGAGACAAGGGAGGCCATTCTCTGAGCCTGCCCTGTCAGGAGACAAGAGCATCACTAAGGAACACTCGAAACTGAGCTCAGTCACTGCCCCAAATGGCATCCACAGATTGGTTTACATTTCTTAAGGTCAATAAATGCTTCCAGTTAAAACTTTGCTGCTTTCTAATTTAAAAGCACACATCTATGGTGTTTTGTCTTCTTGGGGTACGATACCAGCTGAGTAGCCTCTGGTTTAAGGTATCTATGTGATCTGTTGTCTGTTCCCTTTCAGAGCTCTGACCGCTGCAATGGGAGACATAGCCTCAGCTCCTAGGGCGTGTTTTGACAAATTAGTCTGATTATGCTTATGACTCTATGATAAAGCAATCAGTTCATATCCCGCCCAGCTCGTCAGGGCAACAAATACCTTTTCTTCATAAAAGTTCCTTATTTTTATCATTCTGTCTCACAATACTAAAAAAGTCAAAAAGGATCCAATAAGTAGGAGAAAAAATGTTTAAAATGTTATAAGTATACTGATATATGTTTTTGGAAATGTTAAAGGAGAAGGATTTTTAAATTGTTTTTGTTCTAAGATAGAGGACGGTTGTAGAGTACAAAAATGTATATGGGTCACTGAGTTAGCTATAGTTAAAGGTTATTAAAATTACTAAGGTCAATGTTCACTACACTAATACAAATCTAAAATCTAGTCTTATTTATATCGATGAGGTTCTCCTAAGATCCTGATCTGCTTTTGGTAATATTTACAAAAGTAGACTTTAATTGAAATAACATTCAGCAGAACCATAAGATAAAGGTTGTGATAAGTTACAAAAAACTGGATCTAACAGCAATTCATGTCCAGTAGACAATACATGTTTATAAAATGTTATGGGATTAAATATTTTAATACCTATATTATGTATAGTACATACATACATACAAAAAATGTATGTACGTACATTTTTTGTAAAATTTTCTAAACTTTGTTTCTTTGTTTCCATTTCCTGCTGGCAACCTGGCTGCTGACAGGGACAAGGCCTCAGTCCCATCACTGCCAGCAACAAAACAGAGCACCAAGAACAAAGGCCACAAACCCTGCTCCCCATACTCAGAAAACTGCTGACCTCACAGGGTGGTGGGGGTGCTCTCAGCTCCTGGCTTCCTGGCTAGGCAATTCCTACTAAAATACCAGGGTCCCCTCTGAATTTTGTTACTCATCTCCCAAGCTGGACAGACATCCAGGTTCAACTCTGTCAGCCTCACATAAACCTTAAGGATGTGGGGGTGGGTGGGGTTCAGATTTAAGCTTTTCTGATAGCTACTGAAATTAACTATTTGGTAATAAATTTGGCCAATCACAAAAGCTGACTGGACCCTGATGAAAATGAAAGTAGTTACATCCATCAGGGCAACCATGAGCCTGGATCCACTGTANTTAGCCTGGTGAAAGTTACCAAGACAAAAGTTGCTGGGGATCTTTTCACAAAAGCCTCCCATCCTTTTGGTCCCCATTCCTTGTTCTAACTATGCACACTCTAAAACTGCCTTGGGCCAGCAAGATGACTGAGCAGGTAAGGCCACTGTCACTCAGCCAGATTTGGGACTGAGTTCTAGTCCCAAGACTCACACAGTGGTGAGAGAGAACTGACTTCCAGAACTTGTCTTTTGACCTCCACATGCATGCTCTAGCATGTGGGCACCTAGCCCCAGTACACAAGTACACAGAGAATGAATAAA
>LZPO01076912.1:3249-15179 GCA_001675575.1 Neotoma lepida
GGTTTGGATCCCCTGGAGCTGGAGTTACAGGTGGTTGAGAGCTGCTAGACATCAAACTGCTGGAAATCAAACTCAGGTCCTCTGGAAGAACAAGTGCTCCCAATCACTGAGAGAGACTTCTCCACCTTATTTTTTGAGACAGGCTTTCTCATTGAACCTGGAGCTCTCTGATTAGGCTAGCTGGTCAGCAAGCCCCCAGGATACACAGTCTCTACCCCTGACAAATTCTGGTAGAACATGCATGGCCTTACCCAGTGGCTTTTGTATGGGTGCTGGGGATCTGAACTCAGGGATTTGTTACCTCCTGAGCCCCAGGATGGAGTTTTGAATCTGAACTTCAAGCCATGAGTCATCTAGGGTGGGTAGAGGTTACAAGAAAAAAAGCAAAAACAAAAACAACTCTGGTTTGAAAACAATTGTACAGTTGTCTCAAAAGCCACAGGAATTTCCCTTAGATTAGATTCCCTTTGGAATCTGGCTGGCATTTTCCATTTTGCTATGGTCTGCGATGGATCAAAGCAAGTTCAGCTCTAGTTGAGCAAGGTCTTATAAATGAGTTTATTTTGTTTTGAAATAGGGTATCATTTAGTTCAGCCTGGCCTCAAATTCACTATATACTAGACTTGCACTCCTGATCCTCTTGTCTCCACCTCTCAAGTGTTCAAATAAAGGAATTAAAAGTATAAACCATTATTTCCTTTTTAGATGAAAAGTTATTGTATATACAGAATATTATCACTTCTAAGATTAGATTCTTTAGGTGGCTGATTTCTCAAAATTAGCATACAAAATTAGACTCTGGAGAGATGGTTTAGCAGTTAAGAGACCTTGCTGCCCTTGGAGAGGACCTCGGCTTCGGACCCCAAGTATGATGGTGAGACAGGGATGGCTCGCGCAGTCCCAGGGCTCGCTGTCCACCTCGGTTCCCCAGCTCTAGTGGTCCCCAAGAGCCACCTGGGGCCCCAGGCCACCTCGGGGCTCGAACTCGGGTCCAGAGCTGTAGGGCACCGGGAGGCGGCAGGCGGGCTGGCGGGCCTTCACGGGTTAGGTAAATATTTATTTCAAGAGCGTCTACGATCTGCCCGCTTGTGGGCATTTATATTCCTTGGCCTCCTTCTGCATCACTTTCCAGAGGCACTTTTCACCTCCACCCCTGACTTGTTTTTCTTCATTTGCTAAGTGAAATCTTTGTTCACTGCTAGAAGGAGACCTGCTTTGCGGATAGGATAACTAACGATTACTCCTATCCAGGCAGTGTGGGAACGCTCAAATTGCCTTGAGGCTTTTGATACATGTAAATCAAATTATGTAACATAAGGTGAGGGGGTCTTAAAAACATCGATTCTGTGTGGGTCAGAGTTCTAGTATTTTACTGAAAGTGCAATTGGTTGCTACCAGTTGCTTTGGCAGTTTCAAAAATGAAATTGTATTCACTATAGAGAGTGAATACACTTGTGGTGCACACCTGTTATCCAAGCACTTGGAAAGTGGAGTCAGCAGGATCAGGAGTTGAAGGCCAGCCTGAGCTTCGTGAGTTCCAAGCCAGTTTGTAGTACATAAGACTGTGTCTCTAAATAACAAAAAAGAATGACTGTGGTGAAGCAGGGCCTGTAGCTCGGTGACAGAGGGGTATTTTAGGATGAGTGAGGTTCTAGGTTCATCTTCCAGCATTCGAGGAGGTTTTAGCTGTATACTGTCCCATAGAGTAATTACTAAGATTTAAGTATGTGATTGAAGCTTGAAATAAGTATGTTGTAGTGGAAACTTAGTGAAATAAGTATGTGTAGAGGTGTAAACCAAATTCAGTGTTTGCCATTTTCATTCTTAAAAACTTCCCGTAATAATTGACCACAATGAGAAACAAAAACAGACCATGGTGGTAACTCAGGTAGGCTTTATAGAGGACAGTTTGTAAGATGACTTTTTAAATGGATGTGCAGATTTTCCCACACATCAAGTGGCNTGTTATTGTAACTCAGGAGCAAAGAAACTATGTGTCATAGGAAAGGGCCCAGCTGTAAACATGCATCTTTTCTGGGACATGGTGATAAGCGTTTCTGAAAACCAAAGATTATTCTGGAAGGGAGTGATCTTGGACAAGCTTTGAAACTTTTTTTCTCCTCCTGTTAGTAATATTGTCCTGCTTACATATTGATGTTTCTTCTAAAGAAACTTAGAATGACCAGACACAGTTAATTTTTTTTAAATATATGAAGGTCTGTAGAACATGCAGTATCACTTTTAATAGGTGTAAGGNCAGTAGTTAAATGACATTTCACAGGTAGTCTGAACGATTTGAAGAGCTCACACTGCCAGTTAATGGGAAAGTCAGAAAATTCAAAACCTCGATGTAATTGTAGCAGGTCATTGTAGGAATTCTCGAGCAAACATCACTCTCGGACCTAGTTACTTTAGGTGCTTCCTATGGGACAGCAGCACTGCGTTAGTGAGTCTGTTCTCCAAGTCACTCATTTTCTTTCAGACATCACCAACTTTTCAGAAGTATTATCTTGGATTAATCCTTCAGTCTGCTTTACACACACACACACACACACACACACACACACACACACACACACACACTAACACACTTTTTTTTTATACTGGGGATTGAATGTAGGGTCTTGTACAAGCTAGTCAAGTGCTCTGCCACTGAGCCACTCTCCCAGCCCTCTGTGGTTAAGTTGCCTATTGACTTCACTTTGAAGCCCAATCTGGGCTTGCTCTTGCCTTAGCCTCCCAAGCAGCTGGCATTAAAGGACTATGCCACCAGGCCTGGCCTTGCTCTTAGCGCTGGGTTGTGTGGAGCATATTTTCCTGAGATTGACTCTGGTTATCTGTGTCTTGTGTGCTTACCAACATCCTGCTTGGTAAGCGTTTAGCACTCTTAATTCTGCTTGCACCTTTATCTGACTTCTTACTACTTTTGAGAACTTGGAGTCATTTTCTGTTTTAGTTATAGTTTCCTCATCTACTTGGGACTAAGACCAGTAAGTTGGACCTTTTTGGCTGTTCTTTTCCATTTAATTTGTCTATTGTCAATTGTCTATTGTCTATTGGCCTTTTAGAAATTGTTTTTAATTATGTATATGTGTGTGAATCTGTGTGAGTATGTGCACGTGGGTGCAGGTGCCTGCAGAGGCCAGGGGCATGGAATCCTCCTGGAGCTGGACTTAGAGGCGGGTCTAAGTCTCCTGATGTGGGTGCTGGGCATCAAATCAGGGTCCTATTGTTCTTAACTGCTGAGGAGCCATCTTACTAGCCTGTATTGGCCTTTTAAAAGTTGCCATTTTCACAAAGGACACAGTCAATAAGACAANACGACAGCCTACAGAATGGGAAAAGATCTTCACCAACCCCACATCTGACAAAGGGCTGATCTCCAAAATATATAAAGAACTCAAAAAACTAGACATCAAAATATTGAACAATCCAATTAAAAAATGGGCTACAGAGCTAAACAGAGAATTNTCAAAAAAAAAGAATCTCAAATGGCTGAAAGACATTTAAGGAAATGCTCAACATCCTTAGTCATCAGAAAATGCAAATCAAAATGACTCTGAGATACCACCTTACACCTGTCAGAGTGGCTATGATCAAAAACACTGATGGCAGTCTATGCTGGAGAGGATGTGGAACAAGGGGAACACTCCTCCACTGTTGGTGGGAGTGCAAACTTGTACAACCACTGTGGAAATCAGTATGGCAGTTTCTCAGAAAATTGGGAATCAATCTTCCTCAAGTCCCAGTGATACCACTCTTGAGTATATACCCAAAGAACGCTCAATCATACCGCAAAGATACATGCTCAACTATGTTCATAGCAGTATTATTTGTAATAGCCAGAACCTGGAAACAACCTAGATGCCCATCAACTGAAGAATGGATTAGGAAAATGTGGTACATATACACAATGGAGTACTACTCAGCAGAGAAAAACAATGACCATATGAAATTTGCAGGCAAATGGATGGAACTAGAAAATGTCATCCTGAGTGAGGTAACCCAGACTCAGAAGGACAAACATGCTATGTACTCACTAATAAGTGGATACTTGATATAAACCAAAGGACAATCAGTCTGCAACCCACAATCCAGGGAGGCTACCTAGCAGGAAGGACCCTAGGATGACTGTAGCATAAAATAAGTTTGGGTTTTGCCCAATCACTGGGCATGCTTTAGTGAAACATTTCACTATTAGCATAAGAATTTGTACCTCTATTTATGTTCAAGCTATCTGTATATTATCTCTCCTGCAGTTGTACATCAAATGTTTTAATAAAAAAAGTTGCCATTTTCTTAAATTGTTTAATAGTATTTTATTAGCACTAGAGTTTCATGTATCCAAGCTGCCCTCTGACTTGTTACGTAGCCTAAGATAACCTTAAACTTTATGATCCTCTTGCCTCTACCTCCCGGTTACAGGCACTTAAGGGTTACTGTGCCTGGCTTTATGTGGTGCTAGGGGTTGAACCCAAGGCTTCCTGTATACTAGGGAGCACTCTACCAACTAAGCCAGAACCTCAGCCATTTCTTAAGTTCTTTGTTTGTGTATTTGTTTGTTTTTTAGTTTTTCAAGACAGGGTTTCTCCATGTGGACATGGAAGTCCTGGAACTCACTTTGTAGACCAGGCTGGCCTTGAACTCACAGAGATCCGCCTGCCTCTGCCTTCCAAGTGCTGGAATTAAAGATGTACACCACCACCACCTGTGGTGATATTTTATCTGTGTCCCCCAATAAAATTTATCTGAGGATCGGAGGAAAAACGGGGCAGCCAGCCACTAGTAGTAAAACAATAGTCATGCAAGTTAGCACACGCCCTTAATCCGTTTGTTTCTCTGTGACTCCAAGGTCACATTGGGAACTATCAGAAGGGGGTGGTGGCACACGCCTTTAGTCCCAGCATCAGCCATAGAGTTCTGAAGGTCCATGCAGACAAGACAGGAAGTGATGTAGCTTGGTGAGGATAGGAAATGAGTTAGCAGAATGGACAGGTATAAAAAGCCGGGTTAGACAGGAAGTCGCTCTCTTCTCTTCGCTTTGCTCCTTGGAAGTAGCGGCAGCGTTGGTGAGGTGAGGCTAGTGGTGGCTTGCTCCTAATTCCTCTGATCTCTGTCAGATTTTCACCCCTATTTCTTGTTCTGTGTGTTTATTAATAAGACTGGTTAGAAGTTCATCTTACAACCTCCAGGCCTCTTAAGGTTTTAAAAATTGATTTGATTATTATTTGTTTTTTTCCATATTCAAAAGTAGAATTTTTATCTAGGCTGATTGTGTAGCTCAGCAGTTAGAGCACTTGACTATCATGTCTGCAGCCCTAGAGTCAATCCCTCATCCCCACCCCACTCCNGCAAAAAGACCTGAAAAAATAGACTTTTCTCCTTGCAGAAAAGAGGAAATAAGTATGAAGAAGCCTGAGAGTCATGGTGGTGCTAACCTGTCATCCAGCATTGGAGACAGAGGCAGGAGGACTGCATTAAGTTGGAGGCCATCCTAGTCCTACAGCTTTCAGCTTCAGTGCAAATTCACCCCCAGAAAATCTTACCTCTTTTTGTTGTTGTTGTTTAAATGTCTATATATATGTGGTATGTGTTTTTGTGTATTCTTGTTCAAATGTGTGTGGGTACAGGTGTCTTCCTCATTGCTCTCCACACTTCACTGAAGTGTGGTCTGTGGTGATATTTTATCTGTGTCCCCCAATAAAATTTATCTGAGGATCGGAGGAAAAACGGGGCAGCCAGCTACTAGTAGTAAAAACAAAAGTCTTGCAAGTTAGCACACGCCCTTAATCTGTTTGGTTCTCTGTGAGTCCAAGGTCACTTTAGGGAACTAGCGGAAGGGGGTGGTGGCACACACCTTTAATCCCAGCATCAGCCATAGAGTTCTGGAGTTCCGTGCAGACAGACAAGAAGTGATGTAGCTTGGTGGAGATAGGAAATGAGTTAGCAGATGGACAGGCATAAAAAGCCGGGTTAGACAGGAAGTCACTCTCTTCTCTTCACTTGCTCTTTGGAAGCAGCGGCAGCGTTGGTGAGGTGAGGCTAGTGGTGGCTTGCTCCTAATTCCTCTGATCTCTGTCAGATTTTCACCCTTATTTCTTGTTCTGTGTGTTTATTAATAAGACTGTTTAGAAATTCGTCTTACAGTGGTCTCTAACTGAACCTGGAATTTGCAAATTTAGGTAGTCCAGGTAGCTAGCTTCCACAGGATCTCCTACATCCTATCAGAAGCACTGGGATTACAGGGGGGTGTTGCTATACCCACTTGACTTTAATGTGGGTGCTGGGGATCCAAACTGCGGTCCTGATGCTCACACAGCAAGCACATTAGCCACTGAGCCATCTCCCTAGCCCCAGAAAACCTTTCTTAACCCTACTTACCATAACTACTCTTTGACTCCATTTATTTCCCTTGAGCTACTTAATCTATGTTGTCTTAAGGAAAACATGCTGTTTTGTCGTTATGAGACACACTTAACCAGTAATGTTTTTCCCTTTTCTTATTTTTAGAGTCTGATGTCCCAGCAGAACTCCAAGTGTAAAAAGAACCCCTACAGCAGCCCACGTTCCCCTTCGTAGTGGCAAACCAGCTACTGCTCATCTCCTTGCTGGAAGACTTGAGCCATGTGCACGAGCCAAACACCCTTCATTCAAAAACAGGTGTTTAAATGTGAGTAAGACTAAATGGGTGTTGTTAAGTAAAGCTTGTAAAAAATGCTGCCTTCGATGCTGTGCTTCTGAGAAGCAGCTGGTGTGTAAAAATTGGGTGCAAAATATATGTGAATGATTTCTTAAATACATTTCAACTTTCCTTTCTGCAATTCCTTGTAAATATAAAATTGCTTTGATCCAATAAATTAAAAGATTGTTTTGCAGCAATAATATGATATTCATTTAATCCTTGAGGATCTGTTAGGCTCTGGTTGGTGAGCAGCTAAACCTTATTCTTATTTTACTTTTTTGGAAGTACTGGGGATTACACTTGGGGCCTCACTTGTGTTAGGAAAGCATCAAGACACCTCTCTAGACCAGACCTAGGCTGGTTTTGATTGTATTTTGAGGTTGTTCATGTAAGTCCAGACTAGCCTCAGACTCTGTGTATTTGAACTCCTCCTGCCTCCACCTCCCAAGCACTGGAGTACAGACAGTGTGCTACCACAGCCAGTTTATATAGTGATCCCACCCAGGGCTTTGTGTATGCAAGGCAGAGACATTCTACCGATATCCCCAGACACTGCCTCAGCCCTGACCAGAGGGCTGCAGGGGCTCCATACCATGTTGTTGAAAATGTTGAATCTTATTTTTCCTGTCTTAGGATATTCATATTTTAGAAACGTGTGAGCCCCAAAGTTTGCAGAATTATATGTTATGATTCTGGTTTGTCCTTTTGACTGAGACCAGTTTCTTTCTCTTCAGCTGTAGATTCAGGACCCTTCCACTGAGAAATCTTTCTCAAGTTTTAGAAAGTGGCATGTTTTAGTGGTTAAGTGTATAATGCCATTTAAATAAACCCCATGGACGTGAAGAATGGGTAAAATATGTGTTTTGTTAACCAATCAGTCCTAGTGTGTTTGTTTATGTTGTGTGTATGTGAGTGTGGGTACATGTGTGTTATTGCATCCATGTGGAGGTCAGAGGGTGGCCTTCAGCAGTTGGTTCTTTCCTTCCACTGTGCTTCCAGGGATCAAACTGAGGGTGACAGGTTTGCATGGGCTGAGCCTTCCTGTCAGTGTCTTTTATCCTGAATAAAGAAATGTCATACTGTGGATTGTAAGCAGTGTTGTGTTGGAGGAGGAGGCTTACAGAGGGATGCCCCTAGGCTCCAAAGTACTGCACTGCTGTGTTAGGCTCATGGCTTTGAAGAATTAGAATCTTACTTGTAAAACGCAAATCTGTGTGCACAGAACTTTTTTGCTATTTTTCTTCTTTACACTAGGGATCACACTTAGGGTCTTGTGCATTCAGAGTTGATGCTGCTATACCACTTAACTACACCCCCAGTATGATGTTAAAGTAGTTTTAAATGCCATGTATTGAGCCTTTTTAGATGACTGGACTTTAAAACATGTATATTTTAGCTAGGTGTGGTGGTATATACCTGTAATCCCAGCAGAAGAGACAGAAGCAGGAGGGTTAGGAGTTAAAAGTTCAAGACCACCCTTCACAATATAATAAGTTTGAGGCCAGCCTGAGCTATATGAGACACTGTCTCACTGGGGAGGGGTGCTATTTAATTTAATAATAAAAAAGACCTTAGTTTAATTCAGTGGTATGTATGTTAGTTTACAAAATTTCCCAAGAAAATGTTTTTGATGAGATTTGGTTCATTGGAAGGAAGATCCTCTACAGTTATCTGTATTCCCTTTTGGTTTGTTTTCTTCTGGTAGTGCAGGGCATCAAACCCAAGGTTTCATACTTGTTAGGCTTTACTACTGAGGTACATCCTCAACCTGTTTCTCTTTTTATCTCCTCTTCCTCCTCCTCTTCCCTCTCCTTCCTCCCTCTCCTCTCTGTCTTCTGTCTACTGCCTCTCTTTTCCCTGCCTCCTGTCTTTCTCCTCTCTCTTTCCTCTCATCCTGTCCCCTCTTCTCTTTTCTTTCACCTTTCTCCCTGCCTCTTACTCCCTCTTCTTTCTTTCCTTTAAAAATAAAATCATTTTATGTGTGTAGGGTTTTGCCTGCATGTATGTCTGTGCAACATGTGGCCTAGGGCCTGCAGAGGCCAGAGGATGGTTGGATCTCCTGGAATTACAGAGGATTTGTGAGCCACCTTGCAGGTGCTGGAATCGAACTGAAGTCCTCTGAAAGAGCAACCAGCACTCTTAAACTACCAAGCTATCTGTTCAGCCCTCTTTCTCCTCCTCTTCCTCCTTATTTCTTCTTCTTCTTCTTCTTCTTCTTCTTCTTCTTCTTCTTCTTCTTCTTCTTCTTCTTCTTCCTNTCCTCCTCCTCCTCCTCCTCTTCCTCCTCCTCCTGCTCCTCCTTCTTCCTCCTTCCTTCTTCCTTTTCTTCTCCTCCTCCTACTTCCTTTGCCTCCTTTTTTGGGGGAGGGGGGGTTGTCCAGACAGGGTTTCTCTTTGTAGCCTTGGCTGTCCTAGAACTTGCTCTGTAGACCAGGATGGCCTCATACAGAGATCCGCCTGCCTCTGCCTCTTGATGGATAGGGTCAAAGATGTTCACCACCACACCCTCCCTATCCTTTTTTCTTTCTGCCCTCCCTGTCTTCTCCCTATGTTTTTCTTGTTTTCTCTCTCTTCACCTGTTCTCTTTCCATCTTGACTTTCTTTTTCCTCTCCCTCCTCTTCCATTTCTGGTGTGGTGTGAGCCACTATACTTGGCTCTGCCCGTATTCTTTATGCATAAATTAAGGACATCTTTATAGAAGCAACTTTTTCTTAGGCACCTGGTGCACAGTCTGGATGTTCGTCTACTATGTCCCCCTCCCCTTTTGAGACAAGGTCTCATTTAGCCCAGGCTANCCTCAGACTTGCTGGATAGTTGATAGATGACCTTGGACTGAGGATCCTTCTTTCTTACCAGCCTGCATGCTGGGGTTACAGGTTTGCTCACCTTGCCCTGCCTGCTGTCAAGTTTTCTAATACTAGCTTATCATATTTTTATAGTACTCTGCCAGACTTTTATCAAGATGGGGCTGCTGTCTTCATTTACCTGCAGTGATGAGTTTAGCTCACTGAGACTACACCACAACAGAGCCATCACTCATTTGATGAGGTCTGCCAAAGAGAGAGTGCGTCAGGGAAGCCCTGCCACCTGTACTTTGTGTGTGACAAGTAAGTTTGAATATTAGAAGGGCCATATGTGGGGGCTGAAGAGATAGCTCTGCAGTTAAGGGGACTTGCACAGGGCCCAAGTTTGGTTTCTAGCACCTACATGGTGGCTCACAACCATTGTTAACTCTGTGGAGTGACCTCCATGGGCACCAGGCACTGACTGAGGTAAGCACATGTAGGCAAAAACACTCATATGCATAAAATGCATTAAAAAAAAAGAACACTGTGTTTTGCTGGGTGTGTGGCTCAGTGGCAGGGCATTTGCCTAGGGTGCCTAGTGCTGTGTGTTCTATCCCCAGGGCTAAAAAAAAAGTAGAAAAGAGAAATGTGTGTGTGTGTGTGTGTGTGTGTGTGTGTGTGTGTGTGTGTGTGTGTGTGTGTGTGTGTGTGTGTGTGTGTGTGTGTGTATGGAGGGGGTGCTCAAGACAGGGTTTCTCTGTATAGTCTTGGCTGTCCTGGAACTCGATCTGTAGATCAGGCTGGCCTCAAACTCTCAGAGATCCTCCTGCCTCTGCCTCCCAAGTGCTAGGATTAAAGGCGTGTGCCACCACTGCCCAGTGAGAACTGTATTTTTAAAGCATTACTTAATTTTAATTATATGAGTAGTTCTTAAAAATAGAAACTTGGACAAGTTGACAATATTAGTTCTTATTACTAATATACTGTTTTATGGGAGCTGGGGGAAAAATGGAAGAAAATAGCCAAAAATCTAAACTCTCATGAAGCTTATGTTCTGATGCAGAGGGCAGTAACAATAGGAAAGTTAGAACAAATGTGGATGGCACATAGGTAGTGGAGGGGATTAGAGAATGCTGCTAGGGGCATGTGACTTCCAGGTACAGTGGCCATGGCAGGCCTCACTGGGAAAGTGGTCAAGTCTAGAGCTGGGAGACAGTTAACTGCAGGTGCATGGAGGTGGAGAATTCCAGGCAGAGCTCGATATTCGCAAGTGCCCTTTTCTGAGTATGTGCTGGTGGTTGTGTGCTGCTCATTTCTGCAAAGCTGCCTTGCATCTAGACAGAACAGGGAAAGGGGAGGAGTGGAAGAGAAAGTGGGAGGGGCCCTGGGGTAGGGGACCATTCCCTCCTCTCTCCTTGCCTACTGAATCCACCAGGAGGGGCATGAGGCTGGGCAGTAACAACAGTACTATTGCCTGCTGCTGTTTTCTTCTTTAGTCCTTTTTTTTGGGACAGAATCTCACACTGTACCCAGATAGTTCTAGAACTTGATGTAGCCCATGCTGTTCCTCAAACTCTTCATACTTCTGCTCTAAGCCTTCTAAGTGGGTTTACGAGTCATGGCCAGCTTGGAGTAGGATCTTGAGACCATTTTATAAACTTGGTTTTACACAGAGTGGACACAGGAAACACTGCAGGATTTTAAGCATAAGAACATTTTAACATGTTCACATCTGGTACTGTGCTGCAAATAGATGGAGAGGTTCAAGGGCAGGGAGACAGGTGCAAGGATGTGGGCAAGAAGATGATGTGGCTCCAGATGGGGTGGTAGCAGTGAAGATGGGAGTAGCCAATTTCTACATAGATTCTTGAAGTGAAGTTAGTTTTTGCTCATGGAGCTCCTTGCAAAAAATATTTTTAATCATAAACTATTAAGTAATATTAAAATGTTGTTTCTAAGCTGGATATGTGGCTCAGCCCTATAACCCCAGCACCCAGGCAGAGCCAAGAGGATTGCTGCAGGTTTGAGACTAGCTTGGTTTACATGATGACTTCTGGGTTAGCCAAGACTACATCAATACCCTGTATCAAAAACAACAACAGAAGGCTATTTTTATCCTTGTGTGATGGCTCACATTTGTAATTCAAGTACCCAGCAGGTTGAGGCAGGATGATTATGAGTCCAAGGCCAAGTTTTACTATGTAATAAACCTGTTTCACAAAAAGCCCTAGTAAATAAGTAAAATGCTGGACTTGATTTCTTGTTTGTCAGATGTTTCAAGTGGTTCTTAAAGATAAATTTTTTCGTTTTAGGATCCTTGTGAAGATAATATTTTTTTTGCTTTTCGAGACAGGGTTTCTCTGTATAGCTTTGGCGCCTTTCCTGGAACTCACTCGGTAGCCCAGGCTGGCCTCGAACTCACAGAGATCTGCCTGCCTCTGCCTCCTGAGTGCTGGGATTA
>LZPO01076912.1:20283-32950 GCA_001675575.1 Neotoma lepida
GGGAGGCCTCTCTTGGTCCGATTGATACTCTTGGTCCAATGGCAGCTCTTGGTCTATTTGGGCAATGAGTACTGATGGAATCTCTTGGTCCCAATCAGCACTGGCCGGCTCTGT
Source organism: Neotoma lepida (assembly GCA_001675575.1). NCBI lineage: Eukaryota > Metazoa > Chordata > Mammalia > Rodentia > Cricetidae > Neotoma > Neotoma lepida. Next base: position 20,398 of record LZPO01076912.1, read on the forward strand.
CCCAGGGAACAGTTTAAGTCTCTGAGGAGGATGGAGTTTGCGGGAGGTGGGGTTGCAGGGTTACAGGATTTGGTGGGGGGATGGTGGTGGTCTGAGCTGTTTGCAGGAGACCTACCTACTGGCCTGAAACTGGGACTGCAATGGGTGGTGGTGTATGCGCACAGGCTAGCTGAGTATTTCTACCTTGTTGTTTACTGATAAATGAGTCTCAGCATGTTGGTAACACAGTGAATACATTTGATTGTCACGTCTTAATATTGATGGCCTGTCTGTATATAACTTTTAGATCCAGGGAGGCAGCTTTTGAAGTACGAACCTTATGCTACTAAAACGAATTTGAAGAGCTTGCCATCTTAGGAAAAGGAGGATATGGAAGAGTATACAAAGTTTATTTTGTTTTGTTTTTTTGCTGTTTGCTCATTTTAATCTATTATGCCGTTTGTGTATTTTGAAAAGTTATTTTCATTTTTATGATTAGAAATACCTAGAGATTCCTAAAACCATGTGTTTTTATTTTCAATAGGTTTTAATTTTTTTCCTAAGCCTATTATTAGTATTGGTTGTTTAGTTAGATTCTGGAAACTTTTATTCTGTAGTTTAGGGCTATTAAAAATGTGTTGTAAGGCAGACATGGTGACACACCTTTAATTCTAGTACTGGGATGGCAGAGGCAGGTGGATCTCCTATTCTGAGCATAGCCTGGTCTACAAAGCAAATGCCAGCCCAGCCAGGACTACTTATCTAAAAACAAAAAAGAGAGAGAGAGAAGAAAGAAAAGAAAACAAGTGTTGTAAAGAAGAGATGAATGTGGGAAAGGATTTGTAGGGAGGAAGGGGATTAACAAGGGTGGGGTGAAAGTGATTTCTGTTTTGTTCAAGTATTCTATCTTAGTCCAGGTTTCTATTGCTGCAGTGAAACACCATGACCAAAGAGCAAGTTGGGGAGGAAAGGGTTTATTTGGCTTATACTTCAGCATCGCTGTTCATCACTGAAAGAAGTCAGGACAGGAACTCAAACAGGGCAGGATCTTGGAAGCAGGAGCTGATGCGGAGGCCATGGAGGGGAGCTGCTTACTGGCTTGCTTCCCAGGGCTTGCTGAACCTACCTTCTTACAGAACCCAGGACCAGCAGGCCAGGGATGGCACCATTGATCACTAAATGAGAAAATGCCTTACAGATGGGTCTCATCGAGGAATTTCAACTGAGGCTCCTTCCTCTGATGACTCTATAGCTTGTGTCAAGTTGACACACAAAACCACTTGTTACATATAACAACATCAAAGAACAAACTTAGTAAAAATATAATTTAAGAATATTTTCAACTTAGTGTTTTCAATCCATAGTTTAAAGATTTTCAACAGAATGATAAAGCATCAGCCATATTCAAATCAGCAGTTGAAACTTGAAAACAACGTGCTGTAAGTTGTGCTGCTACAGATACACCTCAGTTGGTAGCATTCTTGCCTGACATGCCTAAATCCCTGGACCTGATCCCCAGCACCACACAGACCCATAGTGTTGCATGCCTGTGGGAGCTGGAGACAGGAGGATCACAAGTTCAGAGTCATCCTTGGCTACATAGTGAGCTTGAGGCCAGACTGGAGTACCCAAAACCTGGTCTGAAAAAGAATAAAATAAACAGTTATGTTACTAAAAACATGGTATTTTTGCATTTAGGACTGTACATACAACTTTGCTAGCATTTCTTTTTTTCAGGCCAGGAGCCNGGGACTGGACACAGTTAGTTTGCAAAGGTCCTGCTCCAGAAGACTGAATGGCTTTAGCTTAATTTGATCTCTGGCTGGTTTGGGTTATCAAAGCTCACATGATATAAATCCTTTTATTCAGTTGCATTTGATGGAATTTAATACTTTCTCTTTTCTTCTGGCTTTTTAGGTCTGAAACAAATTAGACGGTCAGCATTATGCCATTAAGAAAATCCTGATTAACAGTGCAACTAAAACCGACTGTATGAAGGTATGATTTTGGATGTGTGCGTGTGCAGGTGCACATGCTGTTGAGTTTGGGTGTGAGGGTGCAGACGCTGTGCATGTTGTGAGTGATGTTGCTCAGGCACCATCCACCTTGATTTTACAGATGAGTTCTCTCACTGCACTGCAGCTGCTCACTAAGCAAGCAGGATTGGTTGGCCAGTGAGCTCCAGGAATCCTCATCTCAACCTCCCCAGGGTTGGGATTACAAGCAGGTGACATGCTCAGTCCTTTTTTTTTTTTAATGTGAATTCTGACCATCAAACTCAAGTCTTCACACTTGGCAAACTGAGCACTTGACTGACCAAGCTATCTCGCTAACCCTGAAGGTAGGGTTTCAGAAAATGATTTGAGCTGGGCCAGGCATAGTGGTGCTAAGTGGAGGGAGGAGGGTCAGTTCAAGGTCTGCTTCTGTCATGGAGCAAGTTGCAGGCTAGACCCAGGCTAGTTCCAGACCGTATCTATCCTCAAAGCCACCCCCATCAAAAAACAGTATGATTTGAGCTGGACCTGCTCATGAACCAATAGTCTATGCTACTGGAGAGGGTGAGGTGGGATGGTCACTTGAGACTAGCCAGGCTGTATAATGAAACCTCATTGTTTAAAAAATATTGGTGAAACCTCATTGTTTAAAAAAAATTGGTGAAGGATGCCTGGCAAGTCAGGTATGTAATCGCACTTCTCAGGGTGAAGCTGGAGAATTGAAAATTCAAGACCTACCAGGACTCCCACATGAGTTCACGCCTAGGTAGCTTAGTAAGACCCTTTCTCAAAAAGTCAGAGGAAGAAGCCAGAAGGTGGTGGCGCACGCCTTTAATCCCAGCACTCGGGAGGCAGAGGCAGGCAGATCTCTGTGAGTTCGAGGCCAGCCTGGGCTACCGAGTGAGTTCCAGGAAAGGCGCNGTGAATTCTTACCATCAAACTCAAGTCTTCATGCTTGGTAAACTGAGCACTTGACTGACCAAGCTATCTCACTAACCCTGAAGGTAGGATTTCAGAAAATGATTTGAGCTGGGCCAGGCATGGTGGTGCTAAGTGGAGGGAGGAGGGTCAGTTCAAGGTCTGCTTCTGTCATGGAGCAAGTTGCAGGCTAGACCGATTGTCTCAGACCCTATCCTCAAAGCCACCCCCATGAAAAAAACAGTAAGATTTGAGCTGGACCTGCTACATGTACCACTAGTTGACGCTACTGGAGAGGGTGAGGTGGGATGGCCACTTGAGATTAGCCAGGCTATGTAGTAAAACCTCATTGTTTAAAAAAAATGGTGAAGGATACCTTGCAAGTCAGGTATGTAATCGCACTTCTCAGGGTGAAGCTGGAGAATTGAAAATTCAAGGCCTACCAGGGCTCCCAAGTGAGTTCACAGCTAGGTAGCTTAGTAAGACCCTTTCTCAAAAAGTCAAAGAAGGCCAGGGATACAGCCTTTCTTTGCCAGGGAGGCAAGTGTGAGTACTTGCCTCCATGTGAAGGCTCTAGGTTCTACTGTAGTACAGAGAGAGGGCAGCGTAGGAGGGAGCTGTGAGGGACACAACTAACTGTGTGATTTGTTTTGAAAGAGATCTATAGTTATACATATTTGCTAAATAGTAGGTTTTATCAATAAATATAAAAACTAAATTTTTATTTGATATAATTTTTCTTTAAAATTGTTTTTTCTGTTTTATTTTATATATTCATTTTATTTTTGAGATTATGTCTCACTATGTAGACCAGGCTAGCCTCAAACTCAGCCTGCCTCTGTCTCACAAATGACTAAGACTAAAGTCATGCAACAGGCTGTGTACATGTCTGTATATGGATGTGTGCCCACAGTGCTTGTGTGGAGGTCAGAGGACAACTTGTGGGAGTTGGTTCTCTTCCTTCTACCGTGTGGATCCCAAGGACCAGATTGAGGTCATCAGGCTTGGCAGCGAGGTGCCTTCGCCCTCTGAGCTATCTCAGCAGTGAGAAATTAGGTTTTTAAGTACTTGGTTACCATATTGTCCAGCTTAAAAGGATGGGCCTAGTACAGGCCCATCTCTTACTGACATGCTGTGTGGTCCTGGATAAATTTCTTTTCTTCAGAGTCACTGTGTCTCTGACTGTTTAAGTAACAGTGACAAATCCATCATGTCACAGCTGTGATCCCAGTGCTCAGAATCCTGAGCAGGAGGAGCAGGAGTTCACAGCCACACTGTGCTGCATTGTGAGACACTGTCAGAACAAACATAGAAACAAACAGAACCACTCCAGAGAGGCTGGGGTACAGCTCCGTGGTAGAGAGCTTATCCAGCATGCTCAAGGCTCTTAAATTCTCAGCAGCATTTTAAAAAAGAAAAGAAGATAGAGGTAAGAAAACAACAGGAGGAAGACTGGAGTCTCGCTTCCAGTGGGGAGGAGGGATGCAAGAGTCAAGTGAGCTGTCCAGACAGAAAGGAAGCGTGGAGTTGCTGGAACAATTGCTGTTTGGTTGGACGTGATGGTGCCTGCCTCTAATCCCAGCACTTGAGAGGCAGAACTCCAGCACGTGAGAAGCAGGGCAGGACGATCTCTGTGAGTTCAAAGCCAGCCTGGTTTACATATAGAGGTCCAGGACAGCCAGTACTGTATAGAGAGATACTATCTCAAAAAACATCAAGAAAAAACAGTTGCTGTTTGTCCTTCACAGGATTCTTCCTATTACTTCTGTGTAGTTCAGATTCCTTTTTCAGAAGGGTTACTAGTTTCCTTCCAGGGCAAGTAGTATTGGGTAACAAACTGCCAGTAGAAAACAATAGTAATTGTTTTGTTTAGGTGCTACGAGAAGTAAAGGTTCTGGCAGGTCTCCAACATCCCAACATTGTCGGCTATCACACTGCATGGATAGAACATGTTCATGTGGTTCGGCCACAAGGTAAGTTGCTTTTATTTCACTTAGTCCCTCATTCATTCATTGATTCCATTCATTTATCTATCTATCTATCTATCTATCTATCTATCTATCTATCTATCTATCTATCTATTTATTGGGGGCTTGTTTTTTAGATAGAGTCTCTATATAGCTGTAGCTGTCCTGGCACTCCCTATGTAGAACTGGTCTTGAACTCACAGAGGTCTGCCTGCCTCTGCTTCCTGAGTGCTGGGATTAAAAAGGTTGTGCCACCATAACCAGCTTTTAAAAAAAGACTTTTTACATTTTATTTTATTTTTTGAGACAGAGTCTATGTATCCCTGGCTAGCCTTGAACTCATGGATATCTACCTGTCTCTGCCTCCCAAGTGCTACGGTTAAAGGCATGTGCCACCATACCTACTGCCTAGCTTATTTACTTTTAAGTATGTGTATAAATATGTTTCTCTGTGTGGGAATGTACACACATGCTTGGTGGTACCCTCCCCTGGATCTGGAATTAGTAAGTTGTCAGCCACCTGACGTGGGTGCTGGGAATGGAACTTGGGTCACCCTCTGCATCTTAACTGTTGAGCCATCTCTGCAACCCCTGGTTTGGTTTTTTGAGACAGGGTTTTACTGTGTAGTCCTGGCTGGCCTGGTATGCTCTACATGCTGGCCAGAAATTTGCTGTAGTTCTTCTGCCTATGCCTCTAGCATGCTAGGGTTACTGGCATGAGCCACTATGCCCAGCTAAGCGAAGTAGTTTTTGTTGATACAAGTCAATCATCCCTAGTCTAAAAATTGAGNATCTGAAAAGTTCCCAAATCTAAAACTTTTAGAACCTCATAAAAGCACACTTTTTTTTGATATTTGAATCCTTTTGGATTTTAGGACTGGGGAGCCCTCTGGTATTCTGTGCATACATTCTAGAAAAAAAAGAAAAAAGTCCCAAATCTGAAGTGCTTTGGTCTCCACCTCCCCAATGTACTCAATCTCTACATGAATGTCTAGTGAGCTTCTGCCCTTGAGCCAAATCCGCCCTGCCCTAGCATACACAATCGGAGAATGGTTTTGTTTTTATTTACGTATTATTTTAAAAAATTTGAGGCAAGATTTGCATTATTAACAAACCCAAATTAGTCTCAAAGTTAATTAGCTCGTTGGCCTTTAAGTCAAGATCCTATCTCAGCCTCCTGAGGACCGAGATTACAAGCATGTGCTTGTATACAGAGTTTTCATTTCTGCTTAGTTTGTTTTTTTGTCAGTGCTAAGGAGTGAACATGCTAGGCAAGCATTCTCCTACTGAACTGTATCCCCGGCCCCAGGTTTTGCACTTTCAAATAGTCAGAAGGAGGGAATGGTTCAGCTGTAAAATGCCTGCCATGTAAGCAGGAGGACCTGAGTTTGGATTCCTAGCAATGATGCAAAAAGACACTGCAGGTGCGTCCCCAGTCCCAGCACTGGGGTCCCTGGAGACCATTGGCCAGCCAGCCTCGCCAAGGGGATGAGCTCCAGATCCAATCAGAGACTGTCTCATAAAATAAGGTAAAGAATGAGAAAGACAACAAGACATTGATCTCTGTTCTCCATACGCATGTGCAGCACCCCCATGCATAGGTGCACACACCCACATAAAGCCATATAGATAGACACACACAAATGGAAGGAGTTGGTACAGAGTATCTTATGAAAAAAAGTATGAAATTCAAATTACGGTTCAATCATGTTTATTAGAAAACATAAGCTTACTTTAAAGATTTATTCTGTGTGTATGTATGTATATGTGTTTGAGTATATGTATGTGTGTGTGCAGTGCCCATGGAACCCAAAGAGGGGTTCAGATGTCCTGGAACTGGAGTTACAGGTGTTTGTAAGCTGCCTGATATGGGTGCTGGGAACTGAACCCAAGTCCTCGTAAGAGCAGCAAGTGCTCTTAAGTGCTGAGCCATTGCTCCAGCCCTAGCTTACTCACTTTTTGCCTAGAGTTATTTTTCACTACAGCAGGACTAAGGCTGAGCCCATGGGTCCTCCAAACCTACTGTTTACTAAAGCCCTTGGTGATCTCTGCAGTGACTTGGGTGTCCCTGTTTCTTAGACTGGCTCTGTTCCTGTTGACTTGCAGCTTCATTTGGCACTGTCTGTATATTTGAGCTCTGAATTTGACTATACGCTGAAAATCATGGCTGATTACAGCTGTTGGTGTTTATTTCTGTTTGGCAGACAGAGTTCCCATTCAACTGCCCTCTCTTGAGGTGCTATCGGAGCACGAAGGGGACAGGTATGTAGGTTGGTGTATTGTGCGNATAAATCATTATTTTCTGTCACCTGCAGTGACTCACTTTTGTCTTTGCTACTAGGAACTTGGGAGGAATGTTACAACTTACTTTTTGTTTATTTTTTTATCCTTTCGTCATTTTGTTTATTTTCTCTACAAAATACTAACTTCATTTGTCCTGTCAGGGTTGCATTTGCTTTAATAGACTTATTTGGCACAAGGTCTTGCTGTGCAGCTCAGACTGCTCTTTAATTTACTTTGTAGCCCAGGCTAACTTCAAATTTGATAATCCTCCTGCCTCAGCCTCCTGGGTCTTGGGATTACATATGTGCACCACCATTTCTGGCCCTCTGTCAATATTTCAAATCAAAGTTAATGCTGGACAGATTCGATACTCTTTTTTAAATTTAAGACAGGGTCTCATGTAGCCCAGGCTTGCCTAGAACTTGCTATGTAGCTGAGAATAGCCTTGAACTACTGATATACTACTGATCCTCCTGCCTCCACCTCCCAGTNCTTTGATGCTGGGAACTGTGATGACAGGCATATGCCAAAAATACCTGCCTGGTGCTATTTATTCAGACATTGGTAAGGTTCATCCTGGCTTGAAAGAACAATTTAGATACTCTTGTCATTTACATTCACGTTTGTCTTACTGTAGTTTTACTTCCAGAGATCAGGGTGGTGTTAAAAACAATGAAAGCAGCTCATCCAATATCTTTGCTGACCTCACCTCAGAAAAAGAAAATCCTTTTGGCAAATCTGACATTAAAAACGAGAATCACAACTTGGTGAGCTACACTGCCGATTTAGTGATCAGAAGCNGCAGTGAGCTTGAGTCGTCCATGGAGCTCCAAGAAAACAGCTTGACCGATTTGTCTGTCAGACCAGTTGTCAAGCATCAGCTGTCGCTGGGGCATAACTCAGACTTNGAAGGGAATTCTCTATCCACAGATGAGTCTTCTGAAGGCAACTGGAACCTGCTGGAGCAGACAGAGGTAATGTGCTTTCCCAGATCCCGCCGAGGAGTTCACCCACAGCTGTGTAAGGGGTTTGACTCCGTGTGGCGTCCTTCTTCCTCAGCTGACTTGTGGTGGNGCTCCATCTTTCCGTGTGGTTTTGTTTAGTCTCATGGACTCAATGGGGTTCCTTTAGCTGTATGGTATTTTTCCGGTTTGGGTCCCCCTCTCCTCCCTTCATGTAGCCCAGGCTGACCTGGAGTGAGCTGTGTATTCAAAGATGACCTTGAACTTCTGATTCTCCTGCCTCTACCTCTAGAATGTAGGAATTCTAGGTGTTATGCAGTTCTGAGAGTCAAACCCAGGGCTTCGTGCATGCTAGCAAGCATTCTACTAACCCATCCCCAGCCCGGCTGAAGGCCGTAGTAGTCTTCCTCATTTACTTAGCTCCTAGTAACTTTTATTTATCTTCACATTGGATCAGTGCACCCCTAGATATTCTCAANTGTGTGCCCTGGAGTTGGAAGCTTCATTCACCATCTACTTCTAGTATATGTTAGCATTATCCCATAAATAGATACATATATTCATGCAGAACAGTTTTCTGTTTTTGGAGTGTGACTTTTGGTAACTCCTGTAAAATTACTAGGTCAGTTGTCAGTGAACTTTTACTGCTATAAATTTGCTAATATGCTTGTCAGACTCTCATCAGTATTGTTAGTGTTTAGGAAACTAGAACATTAGGGGCTGGAGAGATAGCTCAGTTGTAAAATGTTTGTCATGTAAGCCTGACCTGAGTTTGATCCCCAGAACTTATATAAAAAGTTGGGTGTGGTGGTGNACACTTGTAATCCCAGCACTGGGGAGATGAAGAGAGGTGGATATCTGGGGCTCACTGGCCAGCCAGTCTATCCTAACTGACAAACCCTACACCCCAATGAGAGACCCTGTCTCTAAAAATAAGATGGACAGCTCCTGAGGAACAGCACCTGAGATTGAATCCTAGCCTCCACAAAAACATGAATCTTGCATACACACATGAACATCCACAGACCCCCATACATGCACACAGAAAACTTGAACATTAATGGAGTCTACATGACAGATTACAATCTGTCAGGGTAGGATTGGAAATCTGTATGTACCTAAATAATTCTTATGGGGGAATATGTGTGTCTGCACACTTTTTTTAATGGAACATTTTACTTAATGCTGAATTCAATTGGCTGCTGTAAGCTTAATGGTCTCTCTTTAGCTATACACTGTAGTTGGATTTTCCTTTGGACTGCCAGCTCAGAAATAATGACACGGAGACTTACTATTAATTATGAAAGCTCGGCCTTAGCTAAGGCCTGTCCCACTAGCTCTTATACCTTAAATTAACCCATTTATTTTATTTTAATCTATGTTCTGTCTCGTGGCTCATTACCTCATCTCTCTGTACTGCTCATGCTGCTTCCTCCACTTCTGGCTGGCAACTGGCCACCACCTTACCAGAGTTCTCTTTCTGCCGAAAGTCTATACCTCCTGCCTAGCTATTGGCCATCCAGCTTTTTATCACACCAATCACAATACACTTTCACACAGTGTACAAATATCCCACAACAAGACACAATGTGAAGAAGCCAAATGTCTTAGTTACTTCTTTATTGCTGTGATAAGACACCATGACCAAGGCAACTCATAGAAGAAAGTTTATTTGGGAACCAGAATAGGTTCCTCAGGGTTTCATGTGTGCTAAGCAAGCACTTTACCAACTGAACCCCATCTCCAGCCTCAGGCTACACTGTGATCTTGGTTAAACAGTCTCCTTTAGGAGACTTTAGGCAGCGGTTAGTCATGGTGTTTGACCTAAAGTAGGCTAGGGAGTATTTGTTGACAAATGAAGAGTGTGAAACTTGGCAGATGGGAGCGTGCTGTGTGTCCTCTAGTTTTGGTACCACCTGATGTTGCACATCCAGATGCAGCTGTGTGAGCTCTCCCTGTGGGACTGGATAGCCGAGAGGAACAAGCGGAGCTGGGGGGATGTGGATGAAGCTGCCTGTAAGTACCATCTGTAAGTCTGTTTAATTCAGGATTTCTCAAAACCAGCTATGAATTTTGGTAATTTGTGGTGGTATTTTATCTAGTCCCCCAATAAAATTTATCTGAGGATCAGAGGAACAAGGTCAGCTGCTAGCCTTGCAAAATTAGCACACGCCCTTAATCCTATCACTTAGCAAGCAGGGTCTGTCTGGATCCCTGTGAGTTCCAGGTCACACTAGGAACAGTCAAGCGTGGAGACACACGCCTTTAATCCCAGCATCAACCCATAGATTTCTGGAGGTCTATACAGACAGGCAGGAAGTGACAGAGATGCATGATAGGAGGAAGTGATGTAGCTAGGCTGAAAGAGCCAATGGGAGAACAGAACAGAAAGGGATATAGACGTGGAGGTATAAGGAAGTCAGGTACTCTCCATTTTGGGAGCGGCGTCGGCAGTCTAAGGTGAGGCTGGTAGCTGTTCCTAATTTCTCTGATCTCAGACTTTCACCCCTATCTCTGCCTTCATGTTTTATTCAACAAGGCCATTTAGAAAATCTGTCTTACAGTAGTTATCTGTGATAAAGTGTTTGTTGGTATTGGTTGATGTTAACTGTCAACTTGACAGGATGTAGAATCACCTGGATTTGTTTTTACACACCTGTGAGGGATTATATAGGTTAGGTTAGCCTCTGGGGATGCCTGTAGGGGATTTTCTTGATTAGGCAGGCAGTGTGGGAAGACCTGCCCACTGTAGGTGGTACCTTTCCCTGGGTTGTGACCCTGGACTATAAGACAGGGAAAGTAAGCTTTGTGATAATATTCATTGCTTTTCAACTTTGGACTGGAGATGTGTGACCAGAGGCTTCAAGCTCCTGCCATTACAGTTGCCTTGAGTTGCTTTTGTCAGGGCAGTTTATGATGGCAACGGGAAAAGAAACAAAGATAGTATTTCAATTGTAATATGGAATTTAGATCAGTGATTTTGGATAGAATTTTTTTGGTGTATATATGTGCTAAATGTACGTATTTGTGTGAGTGTGTGCACGTTTGCCTGTTGTGGAGACCATGTGGGTGTGTGCACATTTACGTGTTGTGGAGACTAGAGGTTGATTTTAGGCATCTTCCTCAGTCCTTCCCTACCTTATTTTTGAGACTGTGTCTTCACTGACCCTCAAGCTTACTGATTTGGCTGGGTCGGCTGGCCAGTGAGCTCCAAAGCTCTACCTGTCTCGGAGAAGTACCTAACGAGTCCTTCCAAAACAGGAGTGTCCTTAGAGATGAGAGAAGACTGAAAAATTGTGTCTAGCCAGGGGAATTATGGGAATGACAGCTGGGATTGCAGACATAAACCAACCATGCCTGCCCTTGCTGTTGAGCTCTTACTGTAGCCATTGTGGTTGGTGGCTCATACCTTCAATTCCAGGAAGCAAGAGGTTGAAATAAAAGGCTGTCTTCAGTTCCAGGCTACAATATGGGACTCTGTCTTCAACAACTACAAAAAAAGGTTGGTGAGAAGGCTCAGTGGTAAAGGTGCTTGTCCCCCAAGCCTGACAGTCTGAGGTGGATCCCTTGGGTCCACATGATAGAAGGAGAAAACTGACTCTACCAACTGTCCTCTGACCTTCACACATGCTTGCGGCACATGCATACAATCCATACACACACGTGTACATAAGTAAAATTTTAAAAATTAAAACCCACAACCCCTCCTCCTGTTAACATGTTACTAAACTTGTTAGGAAAAGCCCATAATTTTTTTTTAAAAAAGCTGTTGTTTTAGTACAGGGCATCCAAACTTTTGATGTTGCAATATGACCTTGGTTTCTACAAATGCCTTGGGCTGCATTCATAACTATCCTGGGATGCATGAAGTCNATGGGCCTCAGGCTGGATGTGTCTTAAAACCATTAAAAACCACTCCACTATCTAAGTGAACTGTTCATCCCTCCTGTGTTTGACTGTATTCTTCATTATTCAGTCTTTGAGCAAATCTGACAAATGATAGAGAGAAGCTTATACCGTGAACAAAATTTATCTTCCCTCGCTTCCTTTTTGAGATAGGGTCTCACTGTGTAGCTCAGGTTGGCCTAGAACTAGAGGTTGTCCTCTTGCTACAATTCCCAAGTGTTAGGATTATAAACATGAGCTGCCATGCCTAGGTAATTTATGTTTTTTCTTATTCCAATGTTTATAATAATGTCTTAATCCAGTGTGGACTAGGACAGTAGATTAGCCTTCAACTCCAACATGTTAAGAGTCAAAGAGGACTGAAGCTGTAATTTAGCCACTTAATGGTAATTGTTTAGAAAGTCATTAATACAGAGTTTCTGGCTAAGCTTAGTANCTTTTTGGAAACTAAGTGTCTGTAAGAAGAACTTCTAACCAGTCTTATTAATAAACACGCGGAACAAGAAATAAGGGTGAAAATCTGACAGAGATCAGAGGAATTAGG